>CAJHUC010001467.1:0-25682 GCA_905146915.1 Ostreobium quekettii
CGTTGCTCCCGCGGGCGCACAGGTCGGATGAAACGGGGAGTCGGAATCCCCGGGCGGTTACTACATTTGTACATTATACAAGATTGTCTTTAATTGCTCCGTTCATTGTCCCATGTCCTTTGTAACCACCCCAGGGCCAGTTTACCCAACTCAGACCCATTTAGGGTAATCAAATACATCTAATTCATCTACAAAAGCAACCGTATCAATTCTCCCCCCCCCACCAAGTGTGGCCGTCCTCGGCCACGAGACCAACGACCCAGAAAACCAGCAAGAAAGAAGATACGGCGTACCTAACAGAAATCCACAATAAGTCAGACTAACCGTGTCCCATACCACGATCCAACTCATAATGAACCCCTGCTATCCATATGTCCACGCAGTCCATCACTTCTTTCGGCGACTCTGTCTGGTCTTCTTGATTGCCTCTTGTCGTTGTAGCCTGAGGAGGTATTCTGCAGCGAGGTCCGAACAATGCGTGAGGTTGGCCTCTGGCTCCCAGGTTGCTTCATGAAGCTCATAGCCTTTCCAGGCTACCAAGTACTGTCTTCTGGAAGCGCTGCCACGATGTCTGATGATCGCCTCAACCTCAAACTCTTGCTCGCCCTCGACCTCTAGTGACTCCGGAGGCGAACTGACGGTGTGCTGAAACGTCTCACTACGCTCATACTTCTTTAGCTTCTGGACGTGGAAGGTCGGATGAATGCGCCAATTGGATGGTAGCTGGAGAGTGTATGCAACTGGGGAAACTGCCTTCACCACCTGAAAAGGTCCAATGTAGCGACGCCTGATCTTCACTGGAATATGCTTGAAAGCTGTGGAGGGCAAAAATGTTGTTCTCACCACAACTTCATCTCCAGGCTGAAACTGCACATCACGACGACGCTTGTTGGCAGTTGTAACCATCCTCTCCTGTGCCCTCTCATAATGCTTCACGGCACTGGACACCACCTTCTGCATCCGACTGACCATAACATCCACTGACTCTACCCTGGTGTCAACTGTCTTCTCAGCCATGAGTCCCACTGGAGCCTGTACATGCTGCCCATACATCAAATAAAATGGGCTGTATCCGGTCGCTACGTTGATAGCATTCCTCACTGCAAATTCTGCCAAAGGAAGGTATGTGCTCCACTCCTCTGGATGCTCTTCAACGTATGGCCTCAAGAAATTCTCCAGCGTGTGTATGGAGACCTCGGACTGACCATCTGTCTCCGGATGGTACGCGGTGGACATGCGCAATTTGGTGCCAGGAAGTCGGAAAAGCTCCTGCCAGAACTTACTCAAAAATCTGGGGTCCCTATCACTGATGATAGCACGAGGTAGACCAGAAATCTTGAAGACATTGTCGAAAAACAGCCTCGCGTACCCCACTGCATTCAACTCTTTCCGGCAAGGAACAAAGATGACAAACTTGGTGAGTCGATCCACAAATACTGCAACAGCTGTATGTCCATGTGATTTAGGTAAATCCGTCACAAGATCAGTGGTAATCTGTTCCCACTTAGCTGCTGGAACTGGAATCGCCTGCCCAAGTCCTTTGGTGCTTGATTCTCTGACTTGAACATCTGGCACTTCGGGCAGGTTCTGATGTAGTCCCTCACTGACTGACGAATCCCCTTCCACCAGTAAGCTCACTGCAACATCTCCACAGTCCTTTCAACACCCAAGTGTCCAGCTGTCGGTACATCATGGTGCTCCTCAAGAATATGCTGCTGCTAACTGGTGGGAACCACAATCCTGCGCTCGTTCCCTGCTGCCTAGTAGTATAAAATCCCATGCTGATCTATTGAGTAACCCCTCACAACCTGTCCCATGTTGAGCTTCACCAACACATCACGAGTACCTGCATCTGTGTTCAGTGAATGCAACCATGCCTCTCGTTCTGAATCTTCAACACAAGGTACTACTACAGACTGAACTCTGGCAACTGAATTAGGATGAGTCTGAACTGTGAAACTGCGGGAGAGTGCATCTGCCACAACATTGGCCTTGCCTGGTATATACTTCATCACTGGCATGATGCTCTCGAAGTATCCACTCTTCAGCCAGCGCGCCTGAGTGCGAGACATAGTCTTTTGCTCCATGAAGGTAGTAGCTGGCTGCTAT
Source organism: Ostreobium quekettii (assembly GCA_905146915.1). Taxonomy (NCBI): domain Eukaryota; kingdom Viridiplantae; phylum Chlorophyta; class Ulvophyceae; order Bryopsidales; family Ostreobiaceae; genus Ostreobium; species Ostreobium quekettii. The sequence continues at coordinate 2,110 of CAJHUC010001467.1, forward strand.
CTGTCATCACAATAACACCTCCAACACATCCTTCCAGATAGTGTCTCCATTGCCTGAGGGCGTATGAAATCCCCAACATCTCTTTGTCATATGGAGAGTACCTGGTCTCTGCAGGACACAATCGGCGTGAAAGAAAGGCTATAGGCTGGTTGCCTTTGCCCTAGTCCTGCATAATCACAGCTCCAATCGCCACATCGCTCCCGTCGGTCACCACCAAGTAAGGAAGACTGGGATCAGGAAGAATCAAGACTGGAGCAGTAGTCAATGCTCTCTTCAAATCTTCAAATGCCTGCTCCTGTCTGGGTCCCCAATGCCAAACAATGTTCTTCCTGGTCAAGTCGTGCAATGGTCCAGCTATCTCTGCAAATCGGCATATGTAGCGTCGATAGAAGCTGACCATACCCAAGAAGCTGTGCACATCTGTAACAGTCTCCAGCTTCTTCCACTGCTGAATGGCACGAATCTTGACTGGCATAGGTGAAACACCATCCCCAGAAATCCAGTGACCAACGAAATCAGTATTGCTCACAGCTATCTGTGTTTTACTCGCTTTGGCAAACAGCTTGTGCTCCTTCAAACGAGCCAAAACCATTCTCAAGTGCTGCTGATGTTCTTCCATATTCCGCGAGTAAATTACAAGATCATCAAGGAATACGATCAGAAATTTGTCCATCATATCACAGAAAATGTCATTGACCATCGCCTGAAATTGTGGAGGTGCGTTGGTCACTCCGAATGGACAAACAAGAAATTCAAACTGCCCATATCGACACTTAAAGGCAGTCTTCTCCACATCCTATTCCCTGATAGGCATCTGCCAGTATCCACTACGCAGGTCCAGTTTCGAAAATACCTTTGCTCCAGCCAGCCTGTCCATGAGCTCCTCTGGAAGCGGCAATGGGTACTTGTTCTTCTTGGTGACTTTGTTGAGCCACCTGTAGTCCAGGCGCATCCTCAATCCTCCATCTTTCTTGGGGGCAAAGATGATGGGTGCTCCCCAAGGTGACTCTGATGGACGTGCATATCCTTGCTTCAACAAGTAGTCCAGCTGACGCTTCACCTCCTCTAGCTCCAAAGGACTGAGCTTGTAGAGTGGGCGGCTGACTGGCTGAGCTCCGTCTTCTAACTCGATATGAAACTGGTGACCTTTCCTCACTGGCGGAACACCTGCTGGTAGATCCTTCGCGAAGACCTCACTGTACTCGTCAAGTGCTGCAATGATCTGCTCCGGTAGTTCAGGACGCTTCAACTTGTTCACATCTGATCCCTCCTGATCTTCTGGGATCGTCTCTACAGGGATACTGTCATCATCGACTGGCTTGATCACCACCATCAGCATATTCTTCTGGCCACTGAACGGGTTGTCCTCTGATGATGTCTTCTGCTGGTTTGGACAACTGGCCGTTGGTAGTGCCACATAATCCTGTCCCTGTAAGACCTGAATCCTGCCTGACCGGAAATCAATATAGGGGTTCTCCTTAATCAACCAAGGCAAACCAAGGAGTACATCATGAGCCAATCCTGGGAAGATATCTGCATCAAAAGTGCTCATGAACTGACCGCAGCGAAATTTCACCCCAAACACACGACCCAATGTCTCACGTGTGGTCGTGTCAGCCATCTGCAGTTTCACCGATTTCCCATCTGGTGAAAGACCAATCCGTCGAGCAACTGCCTCAGAAATATAGTTCGCAGTGCTCCCACTATCGACATAAGCCACAACTGCATGCCGGTTTATACTGCCTAAAAGTTCATATCCCATGAACCCATCACTGGCTAGAGGACAGACAAGTGGGGTGCGCAATCCCACCATTTCTCCCTCTACATCACCACCACCAGCTTTGGGTGCATCAGAACTGGTCAGCCTCTCATCACAGAAATTCTGGCTGCCAGTAAGAACAGGTTGCTCAACACTATCAACCTTAGCTGTGACCCCAGCCACACAGCTATCACTGACTGCGGGGAAAAAATCAGTGCTCACATCGTTCTTCTTTTCGGCATCTACATCATGATCACCACTAGAAACAACACTCTGACCATCTACTGCAGTTGGGCCAGTGCGCCCAAACAGATGAGACTCCTCTGAGGCCACAACAGCAACACGTGGCCCCACCAACACAGAATTCCACCGAGGATGGCTCACCTTCACAAACTTCCGCCCAGAAATCTCCAACGTCCGGCGACTTGCTCTCCTGGCCGGATCACCCTGCTCTCTCCGGGGTAGCGTGGGCGGTGCATGCTGCCCCGCGGCTAGTTTAACCGCTTGGCTGCCTCCTCCAGCTGCGGGCAAACACTGACGTAGTGCCCCGGACTCTTGCAGAGCCGACACACACCACGCCCACGACCGCCATCACTACCCTGCTGTCCACGACCCCTGCCTCTGCCTCTGCCTCTGCCACCCTGCTAAACTACTGCAACTGAATCTGACTGAGACTGAGACTGATGCTGCTGCTGCTGCTGAGACTGACTGACTGCCTGAACCTGATGCTGCTGCTGCTGCTGGCCACGTCCTCTGCCTCGTCCACGTCCACCAGGCTGTCGGCCCTCAGGCTGACCTCTGCCCTGGCTCTGCCCCTGAGACTGCTCCCAGCCCCCACGCTGAAGGCTAGAAAGACGCAAAGCTGTTGCGATGGCCTGATCAGGGTCCTCAGGCACCCAAGACGCCACTGTAGATCTCATGGGCTCTTTGAGGCCCTCGATGAACTGATAGTAACGCTCAGCTCGAGACATGTCAGGCAATCTGAAGCTCCATTTTTGGAACTCCCTGACGTAAGCCTCTACAGACTTGTACTGACGCAGAGTGTGGAGTCTACGCCTAGCCTGCTCTCCCAATGTGGCTGACTCAAAAGTGCCACGCAGCGCCTCAGTAAACTCTCGCCAACCAGCAAAAGGTGCTCGTGTCCCCTGATAGACCTGCAACTCTACCAGGTTCATCCACGATATGGCAGCTCCAGACAAGTTTGCTGACATCACTGACAGCCAACGTGACTCGTCAACTGCATTGCCACGCAGCCATTTGCACATGGCCAGCACCCATTCTGTGCAGCTCACATCCTGATGGTGGCCAGAAAATCTCTCTGGCATCGGAATCCTCAATCTCCCGAATCCAGTGTCGACAGGGATAGCGGCAGCTCTGTGTCCAACATCCGGCAACCCACCTCCATGTGATGACTCTCTCTCGCCCATCGAATCGTCCTCTCCGCCATCACTGCCATCTCCAGGCGGGCCACCAGGCGGGCCTCCTGAGGGTGACCTTCTGGGTGGTCTCCTTGGCGGTTCGTGACCACCTGATCCTCCAGCTCCACCACCCAGGGATCCATATGATCCCAGCCCGCTGTAGGGATCCTCTGGCACGCCTACCCCCCAGAAAGGAGGTTGGCGAGCCGACTGTGTAGGGAATCCAGCTCCAAATGCTCCAGCTCCACTCACTCGTGACGGTACTCCACTCGGACCAGCTGATTGACCACGGGAAGACTGACCAGGCTGTACTGAAGTGCCTGCTGTCTGACTGATACCAGGAGGCAACAATGGTGCTGCAATGCCGCTCGCAATTTCCAAGTTCTCCGGCGGTGCCATAGTGGTTTGCACCATTGTCCCTAAGTACACGCTACTGGGAATTTGCTTGTTCAGAAATGCATCCCAGTCCACATTCTGATTCACCTTCCAGTTCACACGATTCTCACTCCACGACACAGCACCGACGGGCAGCGTAGGAACTCCAAAACTCACACCTTGTGCCGTCTCGCAGCTCCCCGTTACGCCAGGGGTGCGTAACCCCTCGTAAAGCGTAACTTTTTCGCGAACAGGCCCCACGGGGGCGGCATCTCCCTCCGCGGCACCTGCATCCTCCGCGCCCGAGGCCACCGGCAACGGCGACCGACTCCGAACGGTCGAGGGCAGCATAGCCGGCCGAACGACGAGGCTGGACGTTGCCTCGGACATCCTGCGGTCCAGCGCCTCGATGGCGCGCTTGATGCCGCCGAGCTCGCCGGCCATGGAGGCCGTTTCCCGAGTATGGTTCGCAGCCATGCTTTCCACTCGTTCGGAAACCGATTCCTGCGCGTTTTGCTGCGCTTGAACGGCGGCGCCGAGGTCGCCCAGCACTCGCGCCGCTTGGCGCAAGCTTTCGTTCGCAATCGAAGCCTCCTCGGAGGCCTTTCCCGTAGCATTGGCCAGCGCCTCCAACTGCGCATCGTGGCCTCCTTTCTCCGATTCCAATGCCACCAGCCGTTCGCGTACCTCTGAAACATCCTCCTGAGTCCTTGCGAACCGTCCGCCGTCGATCGCGCCCGCCAGCTGCACCTCATCCGCCAACTTCTGGTTGGCCTCCGAAAAGTGCGCCTCCGTTTCCGTGAGCCTCTTCCCCATCTGCTCCATTCTACGGTCCATCTCCGTGCCGATCGACTCTTCCGCTCGAAGCCAATCTCCTCGAACAGCAGCTTGCAATCTCCCGAGCTCATTCGCTTGCATTTCAGCTCTTTGCCTCACACCTTCCAGCCCGGCGCCGATCATCGAAATGGCCCCTTCTTGCGCGGCCATTCTGCCATGCACACCTTCCTGCAAGGCGCGCAGCTCGTGGCCTTGCTGCAGCTGCTGCGCGGTCGATTGATTCGCGGCAGCCTCGAGCTGCCGACCGAGCGTTTCCCCCATACCGCGGAGAGCGGCATTCTGCTGCTGCCCGGCCGAATGGCTCCATTCTGCGACCGCAAAAAGGGTCGCTCTCCTCGCAGCAGCCGCGGCCACAGCCCCCACGTGGCGCAGCAATAGCTGCTCCGGTCGATCGTCTTCCTCGCCGTGCTGCAAAGCCGTCACTCCTCCACCGTTTCCATTCAGCTCCATGGGGGTCGGCCCGCCTCGATAGGGCACTAATTGCCCGGCCGATTCGTCCCCCGGATTCCCAGACTCCTGGCGAGGATCCCCACTTGCCATCCCGGCCGTCGGCCGGTGTGTTCTCGCTGCTCGAACGCTCCGCGCTCCGAAACCAATGATGCAGGGAGCTTCGTTGCTCCCGCGGGCGCACAGGTCGGATGAAACGGGGAGTCAGAATCCCCGGGCGGTTACTACATTTGTACATTATACAAGATTGTCTTTAATTGCTCCGTTCATTGTCCCATGTCCTTTGTAACCACCCCAGGGCCAGTTTACCCAACTCATCAAATACATCTAATTCATCTACAAAAGCAACCGTATCAATATTGGTGCGCGCAACGTCCCGCGCGTCCCGCGTCCCGCCACGTCACGCCGGCGCCCGCGGCTACGCCCGACCCGCCCCGGCGCCCCGGACCCCCGCCCAAGGTCCGGGGGCCCCGCCCGGGGGCCGGGAGCGCAGCCGCGGCCCGCTGGAGGGGGTCGATCCCGCCGCCCAGTGTGCCATCCGGCGGCCCGGGATCAGGGAGGCCGGCGGGGGTTGGGGCGCAGCGGAGGCGGGGCACCCGGAACGCTTTGGCCGCGGTGAAAACGTGCCCTGCGCTGCAGGCCCGCCCAAAATTGGCAGCCGCCGTCGATCGGAAGAGCTGCCACCGCCAATCTGGAGCCATGCTGCGACCTGCGGCGCTAGCGCAAGTCGCAAGGGGGCCCCGCTGCGAGGGCGGGAGCGCACCGGGCGGCTGGGGCACGGAGAGTTCGTGGGATGGCCGCTGGCGGCTGGGCGCACTGGCAGATCCGCACTGCGCTTTCCTGCTCCTGCTCCGGCGCTGCCCAGCCTGAAGGGCCACCTCTGGCCGAACGCGCTGCGGCCGGACATGCCGGGCCTCAGGGCGCGCCGGGCGCAGGCCACCCTCTGTGGCGGTGTGCGTGGAAATGAATTAGGGATGTTGTACTAAAGAGGGATTTTGACCGCCGGTGTGTGCACCCCTCAGTCCCCCTCATTTCCCCCGGGCCCCTCCCAGACTCGGGAATTCGCAGTGCAACCCAGGAACAGTGCGATTGCCCAGGAGGCATTGAAACAGAGACGGCGAAGAGAAGTTTGGCTGAGCTGCAAGGTCGCGATGGCGCCGGTCGTGTGCTGGCGGGAGGGTAGGCTGCTGAGCTGGCCCCGAAAGCCTTGCCGCAGCATTGGCGCGGCTGCCACACCACCGCCAGCAAACGCTGGTGAGTGCGTTGATCAGCCGCGGGTTACCCCGGTATAGGCTCCCCGTTGCAGCAGGTGTCGATCCATGGAGGCTCGGTGTTTTTGGCCTTGCGCAATTGGGTTGCTTTTGGGCATCCGGCCGATCGTCACTGTCCTTTTCGTCGTGCTTGTTGCCCACAGCAACAAGGGCAGAACCAGCCATTCTAGCACGCAACAGCGATCATGCCGAGTTCCGCAGCTGTTGATCCATGTGCTGTTGATCCATGTGCTGTTGATCCACATGCAGTGCCACCGAAAGGGCAGCTGTTCTTGGTGTGGCAGCTTCAACTCGCCAATGCTTTCTATTAGCCTTCCATGCTTGAATCTGTGTGCCCATGCTGCTTGCTCTTGGGCAAATAAAATGTTGCCTACTACAGCTACAACGCCATTGGCATCTTGGTGCATTCTGGTGAAAAGTTTGGCTGGCATGGAGCCCAGGCCATTGGCAAAGTATATGTGGGGCAAGTGGCACAGCAGCCACAACAACCCCAGCTGCATTGAAGCCAGAACAAATGCACAATGTTCGTTGTGTTGGAATTTGTTGCCTGGGGGTGATGCCGGGCTGCATATTAATTTCGATTGTCAGCGCTCTTACCATACTTCTGTGCTTGACCCCATGTGCTCCTGTTGCTCCCTCTGGGGCACATAACCAGGCGATTGAAAAAGTATATATGGGGCAAGTGGCACAGCAGCCACAACAACCACAAGAGCATTGAAGCCAGATCAAATGCATTATGTCCATTGTGTTGGATTTCCTGGCTGGGGGAAGTGATACTGGGCTGCTTGTTTGCTGCAAATGTCGATGCTTTCTGTCAGGCTTGTGTGCTTGATTCTGTGTGGGACTCCTGCTCATTGTGTTGGATTTGTTGCCTAGGGGGGTGTGGTGCTAGGTTACAGTTTAACTGCCAATGTTGTGCTCCAAGTCCAGACCCTATGATAGCGGTCTAGGATAGGGGCTGAATATCATTGGACTAGGAGGCAAATAATGTTACATGGGTTGTGTATCCCAAGCTATCCAACTTGAGACATGGAAGAAAAGTGGAAGCACAACATTTCCGGTGTGAGACCTTCCACTTGCATGTGTAAGGCTGGTGGATGATGGACGATTCCTAGATTTACAAGGAGCAGTAATTACAATTCCCCATGTCTGCACTTCATTTTACACAGGGTTGTCTTTGAAGTGCTCGGACAATTGGTACAATGAGTTTTTGCTCAAGGACGCCCTGAGCTTTGCAATCTCTGCCAGCATGCCCTCCCTCCGCTCCTTGTTGGAGCCTGCCCCCCTATCAAAGAGCGCCTGCATGGCTAACCACAAGCGCTTTCTGCGGAGCAGCTTGCTCCGCCATGTACTTCCACTACTCCCTTTCCATGTCTGGTCTCCAGAATGGAATAGTTGTCTGATCGGCATAGTCTTGAACCCATTAGCGCCAGAAATGCCCTCATCCCATTCCTCCCATATGTATTCAGCAGAGCATTCTGCAACCAGCCAGGCACACATTGTCAACAAGATATGTGTTTCCAATTGCGAAATTGCATTGTGCAACTTGAAGCATTAAAGATTGACCAGAGCCAAGTATGCAATGCAAACACTATGTTCCATTGTTGCCTTGGGAACTAAACGCTGTCGGTCCATGCATGTTTTCAGGCCGCCAGTGTGGGGCGATATCAGTGCTGCCAGGAGTTCATCTGCTGTGAGCTGGCCATCGGCGGCTTGATGTGCATGCCTCAAAGTGAATGCCCAATAGCAGCCAACAACTCTCAACTTGAGATGCACGTCATCGTGGCCCACTGGAAGCTCAAAGCACGGTAGGTACAAGGGAAGCATTTTTTTCTAACAACACAAATGACACACGTGCCCAAGGTATGTGAGGACATTAGAGCAACATCAATCCCTAGCAAATAACCATGGGTGTCTTACCATTGAGGTCTTTGAAATCAGCAAGATAGATGATCTTCCTGGGGTCAGGTTGATCACCATCTGTGGCAGTTGTGCGTTGTTTCTTGGAGGCAACCTTGCTCACATCTTTGGACCCAGCCCTCTTGCGCTTGTTTGGAGCTGCAACATTGCCAATTGACGCAGCAGGAGCACCTTGCTGCATGCGCAAGTGGGCAAGGATCTCCTGGACTCCTGCTCTCAAGCAATCGTATTGGTATCTCATGCCAACGACTGCACCCTGAAGATGGATGTTGGTGTTGAAAATATGACCCAAAATTGGTGCGAGAGCCATTGGGGTAGAAGTTGTTTGCAACGATGGCAACTGGCGACTAGGCTCAGCAGCACAGGAAGACAATGGCAATTCAGTGGAGGTCATGCTTGGTCTTGTATCTTGCATTATATGACCCTGCACATACAAAATGCAGACAATTCCAGATGAGAAGGGACTTGTGCAACAGCTATGTCGTCACCATATGTCAACAAAAGGTGTCGTTGATTCAATACCTGTGATCTGAACGCTTGAGAAGGACATCCAGCTTGGAAGTGTTGCTGTGCAGGGGTGGTGCCTAGTAGTGACAAGGCTGCATGAGCCTGAACATCCAAAGCAGAGAGCTTTGAGTTGCACCATTGACATAAGAAACATATGTGGGGGACAGACCTGTTTGTTTCTTGTATTTCAGGCAACAATCAAATTACTGTTGTGCAGATTTCAAACAAGGCAACAAGTACTTTTGTCCATTGGTTGCTGATGTTGCAAGCACAGTACTCATTACACAATTTTACTTGTTGGCAGGTGGTTGATACCATGACTACTAGAGCGTGGATGTCTGTGCCAGACCACTGACACCCTGGGTGACTTGGTTCAGAGTGAACACGACCAAACACAGGCATTGCGCAGGAAGCCAAAGATGGTGAACCAGAATGCTTGCATCTATTTGCTGGTAGGTTTCATAGCTGTGGCGCCAATGCATCCCGTGAGTGGCAGCGCTGTACAGTGAGGAATAGTTTTAGTTGGGGGTGCGAAAATTGCCAATGTGCATTACAATGGCTTAGGCAAATTGTTGCAGTGCGTGGGCACCATGTAGCTGAAAAGACAGGTTTGGCCTGCCTCACAATATCTTGTGATGATCTGTTGTCATGCAGCAGAGGTGTCAGAGAGCATGCTGGTTTGTGTGTTGCGTAGGCTGTTGTACTAAAGCAAAAAAGAAAGTAAAGTACTGGCCATCTGTTTGAGTTTTGAATGTGCTATTCTGGTACATCAGTGCATAAGTGCTGATGGAACGCACCTGTGATGCCAATGGACCTGGGGTGTTGGCAGGATTAACAGTCATGTGCTGCAGTGGTGGGCGACGGGGGCTGAAGTCAGTCAGTATAGACTGTGAAATCGTGCCCTGTGCATCATAATCATGGTGTGAGACGTTATGACCATGGTAGGAATTGTAAAAGACAAGTTTTAGTGGCAGATGGGCTGCCATCTGTAAAGATCAGTTTGCAGCTGCTCATGCACACAACCTGGGAAGCCTGTGGGCTAAGGGGGCTTGCACGGGCGTCAGCTGTTCGTCGTGCTGGTGGCCGAATGGGACTCAAGTCCATAGGCACGCGCTGGGTGGCAGTACCCTGCACATCAGAAATGCGCCATGAAGTGTGCAACAATGAATAGCATTGCAAACAGTGCATGAATACGAGGGGCGCAGAATGGGAAGGGAGTTGGTGCTAGACAGAATGCAATCGTGCGTAGTGAAAGAAAGCACACATAACTATCAGATATTACCTGTTGCGGACTTGCACGGGCGTCAGCTGTTCGTCGTGCTGGTGGCCGAATGGGACTCAAGTCCATAGGCACGCGCTGGGTGGCAGTACCCTGCACATCAGAAATGCGCCATGAGGTGTGCAGCAATGAATAGCATTGCAAACAGCGCATGAATACGAGGGGCGCAGAATGGGAAGGGAGTTGGTGTTAGACAGAATGCGATCGTGCGTAGTGAAAGAAAGCACACATAACTATCAGTTATTACCTGTTGCGGGCTTGCACGGGCGTCAGCTGTTCGTCGTGCTGGTGGCCGAATGGGACTCAAGTCCATAGGCACGCGATGTGTGGCAGTACCCTGCACATCAGAAATGCGCCATGAGGTGTGCAGCAATGAATAGCATTGCAAACAGCGCATGAATACGAGGGGCGCAGAATGGGAAGGGGGTTGGTGTTAGACAGAATGCAATCGTGCGTAGTGAAAGAAAGCACACATAACTATCAGATGTTACCTGTTGCGGGCTTGCACGGGCGTCAGCTGTTCGTCGTGCTGGTGGCCGAATGGGACTCAAGTCCATAGGCACGCGCTGGGTGGCAGTACCCTGCACATCAGAAATGCGCCATGAGGTGTGCAGCAATGAATAGCATTGCAAACAGCGCATGAATACGAGGGGCGCAGAATGGGAAGGGGGTTGGTGTTAGACAGAATGCAATCGTGCGTAGTGAAAGAAAGCACACATAACTATCAGATGTTACCTGTTGCGGGCTTGCACGGGCGTCAGCTGTTCGTCGTGCTGGTGGCCGAATGGGACTCAAGTCCATAGGCACGCGCTGGGTGGCAGTACCCTGCACATCAGAAATGCGCCATAAGGTGTGCAGCAATGAATAGCATTGCAAACAGCCCATCAATACGAGGGGCACAGAATGGGAAGGGAGTTGGTGTTAGACAGAATGCGATCGTGCGTAGTGAAAGAAAGCACACATAACTATCAGTTATTACCTGTTGCGGGCTTGCATGGGCGTCAGCTGTTCGTCGTGCTGGTGGCCGAATGGGACTCAAGTCCATAGGCACGCGCTGGGTGGCAGTACCCTGCACATCAGAAATACGCCATGAGGTGTGCAGCAATGAATAGCATTGCAAACAGCACATGAATACGAGGGGCACAGAATGGGAAGTGAGTTGGTGTTAGACAGAATGCGATCATGCATGGTGTGAGATTTTCTGCATGGTGAAAGAAAGCACACATAACTATTAGATATTACCTGTTGCGGGCCATGTTGAAGGCCATGGGCAACAAGGGTCTGGTTTGTCAACTCCTGTAGCCACCTGTCCACAGTGGCCATCTGCATCCCAACCACAGGCCCTACCACAGGTAGAGGTGGAGAAATAAAATCCACCTCTATATCTTCCATACGGTCATGGAACTCCAACAACATGTTTCTCCATCGCTCCCACTCAATCTTGTGAGTCATAAAGAAGCGACTCCGGAAAATGGGGTGCGTGGGGCAAAATCTCTCAATGAAGGGCATATCTTGGAGGAAAACTTTGCGCAAGTACTGCTTGGCCCTCAAGTAGCCCTCTGCAGCCATGTCCCTCTCCCTCTTTGGCCCATTCTTGTTCCTCTGAGTGCAAAAAAAGTTTGTAAGTAAGACCAAAGCAGCAAAGACAACTACACAACAACAATGAATTTTGATTGGCAGAAAGATTTGTGGCTCCATCACTTAATTTGCCCCACCTCAATGATAGCAGAAAGCTGTGTTTCAACCTTGGGGAAAATGGAAGAGAAACAATGCGGCATCAATTGTTGAGGATCCAGTTGGCCTCGCCATAGGTAATATGATGTCTCGTCCTTGAATCCTGCTGCTGCTGCCATGGCGCCTGGTTTCTTCAGTTTTTGATAGAACTGGTGTTGGGCATCCCGCAGCCAATTGGCGATAGAGGCAATGTCGTTGTCTGCGACACCTGCTTGTTGCAGCTCAGTGGTGCCAGAAGTTCTGTGGGCATGGGTCATCTTGCTGCACGGCCGGCCATCCGGCATCCTATTCCACATGCCGTCCATCCTGTCGTAGTGGGCGCTGTATGACATGCGCTTCGTCTTTGTGGAACCGGGGAAAATGTAGTGCTTGTACCTATGATTGACAGAATAACCAAGTACAGAATAAGTACTAAAATCAGTGCAATGGTCATATTGCAAGGAGCACTTTGCCCACGTGGAAAACGCGAAAAAGATGGCACAGAATACCAAGACAAGAACTCACCATGATGCCTTGCCAGCTAGCACATCTGGAGGTGAGCGCATCTTCCCCATGTGCTGCTGTGTGTACAAGTGCATCGCAAGGGAACCAAATGGGCACTTGAGTGGGTCCTTATGCCGGACCATTGCTTGGTACTCAGCCCGGTTGGTAGCGGCCATCGTCTTGCCCTCATTCCGGGCAATGTACAATGGCACAAAATCACAAGGCCCCACAATGTGCTTGTGCTCACTGTAATCGAATAGAAACAAATCAGCAAATTGCCAGTGCCGTATGTCTTCCCCTCGGCCCGACACTGCATGGCCCATGTTGAACATCGCCCTGTGGAATACACATCATTGTGATGCAACACGTTGAAGATTGCCATGATTGTCTCGGCTTTGTCACTGTGGACACTAGCCAACGTTGCAAAAGTGCACATGGCATGTCCTTTCCATTGAATTTCTCACACTCTGGGCAGAGGATCGAGGCAGCCAAAGCTGATGCAAAAGGTGAATTGCAATGTGGGACAGAAAATCACACGAGTCAAGACAAAGCATTATTTTCTTGCCATTCCCCTATTGCTACCTATTTTGCATATCACTTTCCAGTCAGATGCTTCAAAGAATGTGTTGTGAAGTTTTCTGTTTGTTGCAAAGGTGGAGCATGTTCTGCAATGTCGTGCCAATAGATGTACCTCAATTCTGTTGACTTGTCTTTGCATTCGTTGACAAGCATCTTGCAGACAGCAAGTCTGGTCTTCCCATCGTACCGGTCTCGCACAGTGTCTTGCTGACGATCCCTATTGTTCCTGAGCAAAATTGGCATACACATGTTTGAGGTATTGACGATATGGGCAGCAATACCACGTATGTGTTTGTGTGGATGTGTGAGGGTGATGGATTGTCTGCGGATCTTTTGTATTAAGAATGTGATTGTATGTTGAAGTAGCACAACATCACTGGCCATGTTGAATATTGATGGAAGACAAACAAAACGCAATCCTATTGTGGGAGCACTGTACACACTAACCAAGATAAAAATTCTCATCTGTTGTCAAACTCGTTTCTCACCTGATGCCCCGGGATTTTGCATCTAGGCAATGCGTCCTCAGCCAGGTACACATCAAGATTTCTTTCCTGAGATCTGGAGTGGGTCTGCCGGTCAGCGAAAATTGAAGCTTTTGCAATTCTGATAGGGCAGCAACAAAGACCTGGGCAGTACCATAGGCCAGCTGCAATACAAAAACACAAGTGTCACACATGGGCTGATGCGTGGGTCTCAAGATCAACAACACACAAATTGAAGGGTGGAATGACTGACCTCCTTTTTGCATCTTCTGGGGTAAATTTGTTGTTCGTTTGCTTTGGGCCCAACCTCTTCGTTGTGTCTTGTAGGTTCAGCCTCACCCGCCTCTTCGTCCTGCTCCTCCAGCTGCACATCCTCATCTTCCTCCCCATCACGTGTAGCATCAACAACAACATCGCGAGGACCAACTCCACTTGGCGGCTTTCCATCAACTGCCCAATTCAGGAACTCAAGAGCCCAAGATGGCGTGACGAAAATGTTCCCATCTTCGCCGCCTGCTGGATGGTGCTCACGACAGAAGGCCTGCAACACATCGCAACGTAAGAAATGTGTATGATGGAGAGCAGTGTGAATAATCATGGGAGAAAAGTGAGACTTACCAAATAGTTTAGCCATGTTGGCACCCAGTTAGTTAGTGTTTTCTCCGCCAAGCTAGCCACTTTCTAGCACACCATCTCTGCCCGGACTCTGAGCTCTGCATGCCCATGTGAAACCTCCTCTTGCTTGTCGTCAGCGATGCTGTGCACGCCCAAGAAGTGCGCCACCTGCAAGTGTTGGCTGGATTGTGCGAGTCGCCTAATCTTTCTCCATTGTGCCTCTTGCACTGCCTAGTGACATCACAATGTATAAATTGTAAGGCAGTGAAGTTGTGCTATTGTAGGTGAGAGGCAGGAGATAATGCACGAAAGTTGAAGCATGCAACGGACCCATCAAGCGCAAAAAAATGAGGTATGGCAGCTGGCTCACCCCTCTCCTGCGTGTGCCCCCTTCGCTTGTTTTTGTCCTTTGGCTCTGGACTATGGCTGTCACCTATGACATAGCAATGTACACAAATTAGTCGATAGTAGATGAAAATGGAAACAACAATGTCCCACTACAAACAATTTATGTTGCACGGGGATCCTGCCATATGCCTCAATAGACACACACTGTGCAATAAACATTGCACTCCTTCAACAAGCACAATTGGTTGTGGCTGAACAATTCCATACCATTCGAATTTGGTGTGCAATGGGGGTTTGATTGCACATGTTGTTGTTGTGATGGTAGTTGATGCTCTCCCTGTTGGTAGTGATCCGTTCAAAGGTATTGGCCAACGTGGGAATAGGAGAATTCTTACAGAGAACATGTAGCCATGGATGTCAAACGCTTTGTATTCCATCGTGACCTTGAGTGTTGAAGTGCTTCATGCAGTATGAACCATACAACACTTTTCCAGAGCACTTTGCTAGGTTCCATACCCCCCTCACATGATGCAATTATTGTAGCATTCAGTACCAATGCCGTTCTTTGTTTGGCAGGAGAGTTGGCAGCACAATTGAGACAACAACAAGGAAGAAAGGAGGATAAGCAAAGACCTATGCATGGGAGGGAGACCCAGCTTGTAGCTAGATCTACTGCCCCTGTGTTCCACAGGGATAGATAGGAATATGTGGATGGATGCAAAATTGGATGGAGTGGATGGCAATGGCAGGATCCACCATGGAGTGGGGCTCATAGATAAGGGTTGGGTTTGAGATTCCAGTTTAGATTGGGGGACTGACAAGACCCTCAAACAGGCAGTGTGCAAAATTTTGCTTGTAAGAATGTTGTTGTGTTCATCTGTGGATCTGCAGTGATCGCTTTTGTCAAAAATGGCCAAACTGGGTCAGCATCCAAACATTGCAGTTGCAAGAATGTCGTTCTGTTCATCGATGTTTCTGCCTTGATTGATCGCTTCTTTTGAATGTGCCAAGATTGGGCCAGTGTGCAAATATTGCAACTGTAAGAATGTTGCTCTGTTCATCAATGGATCTTCCCTGATCGCTTTTGTAAACTGTGCCAAAACTGTGCCTGGGCTCCACCAACAACATGGATGGCAACCTTGCCCGAAGCATCTGCAGATGAAGATGGCCATACGAAACTGTCCAAAAAACTGCCTCGTTGAAACCGAGGGCTGCAGCCTGGGGTATGCAAGGCTTGAGCAACAATCTTCTGCTGGTGATGGCTATGCGGAGCTGAGTTTGCAGGGGTTAACAAAGATATGAGTTGGGCCTCATAGTGTCTGCTGACCAGTAGTTGGGATCAGAAGGTATGCAAAGGGCAAACGAAAGGCGCTGCACAAACGCGAGGTAACACAAATATGTGCACCCCCAGATGGTCGCCATCGTGCCTGAAAGCATGCATTTTTGCCGCAAGTAGACTCGAGGAAAAGCAAAGGAAAGCCAATGGGGCAACACAAGGGCACCCCTTATCTGTGACAAAGGTGATATGTCGGCATTCTGTTGACAGATCGTCGGCGAATCAGAGCAGTCGACAGATCAGTGGACGAGTGGTGGGCGGCCGATCGCAGATCGGGGCTGGTGTGTGCAAGCACTGTCGAGAAAACGAACGTAGCCAACCTTCGGATTGGGCTCCATGGGCATCGCCAACGGGTCAACGAGCCTACGGCGGCAGGCGCCGCTTGCAGCTGACGGGGGGGCAAGAGCGCACCGTCCGCGATCGAGCGGGCGCCCTCTGGAAGCGAGACCGGGCCCGCAAGCGCGCGCGCTGTGGTGCCCGCGCAAACTGCGCAGTGCCAGGAACGGAACGCAGTACTTAAGGCGCCTCCCGCAAACACGCTCGTGGGTTGCCGGCCCCTACGGTGGCGCGGGACGGTATAAGCGTCCCGCAACGGCGACACGCAGTGGCGACGTGGCACCTCGCAACGTCCCGCGACCCTTTCTACCACTCCAAAGGTCGGGTCGGATTTAACGTATGCCCGAGCCAGCCGTTGAGCCCTGCCCCATGATGTCTTCCCTATGCAAATCTTCCACCACCCTTGGCTTTGATTGGCTTCCGTCATTTGCACATCCGTGATCCCCATGACGACTCCCTCAACGGCCTGTCTGTGCAGCCACATCGCCAGAGTGCACGGAATCGGGCGTAAACCGGGGGAGGTTTCCGGGTGTCGGGGTTGTGTTTCAGGGTTTTATCCCCAGTCTTCCAGGCTAGGTTTTCCGCAAACCTGAGTAAGCCTGGAGGCCTGGGGGCCGATCCTTGAATGGCCCAAGTGGATTCACCCCCAGAGCCACCTGGTGTACACGTCAACGGGCGGCGTCAGTCTCGAAGCGGGGATTTGTGGTCTGTCAGGGAGGCCGCCCGCAGGAGCTGCAGGACGCCCTGAACTTTCCGAGCCCCATCAGCCTCGGCAGGGCCCCTGGTCTGACGCAGCACGGCGGGGCCCCTTGCCACGCGGCCCGCCCGCGTATCTTACCAGGATGGTTCTTCCCGCGGTTCGAGCCATGTCTTGAGGGACCACGGGCGTCGCCGACGTCTCTCCCGCCCGGGTTTGGCTTCGCTCCAGAGACCCTCCCCCCCCAAGGACTACCTTGCGGCGCCACCAGAGCCTTTCGCCGGTGGGAGCGGGACCAAATCTAACACACCGAAGGAGGGCGCCGCGCATCCGCACTCCCCGCCATGGGCCGCGGCGGGCCCGAGCCCGAGCCGGAGGAGGATGTGGAAGTGTCGTATATGGAGGTGCCGGTGTGGGGGCAGGAGTTGACGAAGGATGAGGTGGAGGAGCTGAACGAAGAATTCACAGAACTGTTGACGGCGATGGAGATTGACGCGTCAAAATACTTCAACAGGTGGGCCCCGCCCAGGCCCCGCCCCGCCGCGGATGGCCGCGGACGTACCGATGGGGGCGAGGCTGCGCCTGGGCTGGGACCCGGGTGATTGGCGCCGCGGGCCCGTCGTCCCCAGATCTTGACGTGGCTGGGGCGCTGCCCTGCGTGCACACTTGCCCTGACGCATTCGCGACGGCGGTGCCGCGCTCCGCGTCTGTCGCCCGCGCTCGTGCTCTGTGCTGCCAATGTTGTGGGGTCCTTCGCGATCTGCGGCCTTTTGTGCGCCTCTGTTTACATCCCGATTTGTATCCTTTGACCGCCAACGGGTGAGGACGGGGATCTCTGCTGGGGCTCTCTCCTGGGAATAGGGATATGGATGTGAGCGCGGTGTGGTTGCGGCCATTTCCATTCACACGTGCCAACTCTGAGGATGTAATGGAAATAGTATATCGCCGTGGCCATTTTGTCTGGACGTCCCCAAATTTCGACGTTCAGCTCATCGGGGTTTAGAAGGTTCTTGCTAGCCAATCGTGCATGGGTCTCCCATTCCCAAAGTAAGGATAAGCTTGGGGAATGGGAGTTCCAGCAGCCGGTTCGATAGGTAGCATATGGGCATTGCGCGGTTCCTAGTTTGTGTCAGAGGCGGGCACTCCCTGTGCGGTGGCCAGGGTTGCATTTAGTTTCTGATGCCAAGCGTTGCCTTGTGGGATTCGTCCTAGGCCTCTTGATGACTATGCAGCACCAGTGGACGTCTATGAGGACCTGATTCACAGACTCGAGGAAGATGGGCAAGAGGTAGACGTTACTGAGACGATGTCCACCAGGCTTGGGGATGACCATCCTTTGGTTGTGGAGCTTCGGAGAAGGGAGGCACTTGCCGATGTCAAGTTGCTTGACGACATCATCAAGGAGGGGTTGGGTCCAGAGCAGTCGGCAATAGTGTACAAGAAGTGAGTGGTAGTTTGCACAGTGGTAGATCCCCTGAAGTTGATTATTGGCAGTGCTGCAGTTCAGTTGTTGTTTTGATGTGCGGGGAGGACAGTTGGTCCCCAGTGACAGCTGCAGATTTCCTCTTGAGATTTGTGCTCACGCTTGCTCAAACTGCAGTATTGGCAACGGGCATAAAGCAAGAAACCATGCTCATGCAGCTCCTTGATATGGCTATGCCTGTTGATGAGTGTGTTGTGTGCAATACAGCACCTGGTTCCAATCCAATTGTAAAGATATGGAATAATTGGAATAAATTGGGGTAAAGATATGACTGTATGTGTGGCCATGGGAAGGTCTCCCGTTTCAAGTATTCTTCTGTGTGTTGATCAGTGTGCCGGACGAGTTCCATACACCTTTGGAATATTACAAAGAGCTCCAGGCATGGGCCAAGGCAAATAACCTCGACCTGGTGCCTGTTCTGGAAGCAAAGCTGGGAAAGATGCATCCGTTGCCAATGGCACTTCGTGGTATGTTGCATGGCCCCATGAGCGGCACTCTATATGTCTATTCTGTGTGTCATATGCAGAACCTGACATGATCATCGGTGCCAGCTACTCAGATCAGCCCAATCAGTGCTACTTCTGCCGGGCGCTGTAGTTGCACTGTTTCAGTTCAGGGTGCACATGGCTACCAAAATGAGTTATTCATCTGTATTATGTTCAGGTTCCTTTGCTGTGCAGCTGTTCACCATACCCTTAGTATGACTATGAGGCTGCAACTTGGATTCTTTGCAAAATTTTGTACATCATCAGCATGGTGTATTGGTTGTGATGGGACAGTGGTTGGTTCAGTAGTCACATGACAGTTCACTACCTTCTTTCATGCAGCTTTCCTTATTCACTCTGAGTCTACTGCAGTATGTTTATTGCTGTGGAAAATGGCACAAAAGGCAGAATCAGGAGAACCCTGAACCTTTTCTGTTGTTGCATGGCATGGAGTATTACTTTGTGAGAATTATGCACCCTGCATGGTGTATGCTCCAGATGGCTACAGATCTGTGACAACCCAAATGGTTGTGAGATCTTTTTTTGGGACACACTGTGGGCTCGACATACACACTGGAAAAGGCTGAGTTAGGACGCAACAATGGAAAGCTGCCTGTTGCAGGTGGCAGAGAAGCCCACATGATGGCATCTGTTGCAGCAGACTGCAGCAAAATTGCAGAGAAACTGGATATGTGTCGAATTGTCTGTGGGCGCAGTTGCAATCGTGAACACAGTCAAATGTCTGCCACCTCGTGGGTTTCTTGATTCTGACTCCCCAACATGTTCATGGCAGTGGCCATGGTGGCGTTATTTGCTGCACGTTGACCTACAGAATTGGCGATACCAATCGATTCCTGTAATTGGGTGAAGAAAGGAGCACTGCTGTCTTTGCTGCTGTTCGGCTCTATATCAGGCTTACTTGTTATTGTGGTTGGAGGCGATGGAGAGGCTGCCAAAGCTGGATGGATGTCGATGAAGAAGTCGCTGTCATTTAATCCAACAACATCTTCCCACGAGGTTGCAGCCAAACCTGAGCAGCCAAAGAGCAGTGACACAGCAGCACTTGTCCAAGGTGCACCCACAGAGACAGGGAAAGATAGGGCGCCAAAGGAGGCAACCAATGTGACAAAGGGGGTCGCAGACGTAGGACCAGAATCTGCAGTGCCACCAACAGGGGCAGCAGGTGCCAGCAAGGCATCACCAGTTAGGGCAACAGATGCCCCAAATGCAGCCGGAGGTGCTCCTGATGGTACAAGGGACTTGCAAGCTGGGGCACAGGGCCCACCAGAGGATTCGCTGATAGGAACTCCAGTTCCTACGGAAGGCACACATGATGTACCAAATGCAGCAGGTGGCTCATCAGATGCTGCTAATGCTGCACTGGATAGCACAAGGGACTTGCCCATTGTGGCCAAGGGTGTGGCAGATGCTGGAAATGTTGCCCCTGATGTTGCTAGGGACTCTCCAAGAGTGAGAGCAGAGACTCCAGTTGCTGCAAAGGACAAACCAAAGAGGGGATTCATGTCCAAGTTGCTCAGCTTGGTCGGTGGTGGCGAAGAACCAGAGCCGGAAGATGAAGTGGTCCTCTCATACGTCGAGCAGCCAGTGTGGGGTCAATCGCTGACGAAAGATGAGGTGGAAGAGCTGAACGATGAACTGTCAGAGTTGTTCAAGGAGCTGGGCGTTGACCCAACGACGTATATCAACAGGTGGGCCTTGTTAGTGGCTTTAAGCGCTGTGCTGGGCTTCCTTAGCAAGGTGGGAAGTGGATTGAGTGCGGTGAAATTAAGTGCAACATGGATCTTAGTGTGGTACCTAATGCTTTGCACTGATGCATGTGCAGTGTGACTGGTGCACAGACTGTCTTTGGCAGTCTCATTGCACAAGTGTTTGTGATATACTGTGATATACTGATATATTTTGTGCAGCAAGATATGTTTGTCTGTTGGCAGTTTTCAACTGAAAATATGAAGCTGCTTTCTAGCATGCTTTCCCACTGAATCAAGCATGTGCTGGGCACTGTTGTTTTGTCAGGTGGAACTGCCCCCCAGTTATTTTGTTGCGTGATTCATGTCCGGCATCCACGATTGGTGCTTGTTGAGTGCAGCATGTGCTGGGTTCTATGGTGCTGTTGCATTTGTCCTAGGCCCCTTGATGACTTTGCGTCACCAGCAGACTTCTATGAAGACCTGACCCAGAGACTGGAAGCGGATGGCCAAGAGGTAGATGTTTCCGAAACGCTGGCCACCAGGCTGGGTGATGACCATCCGCTGGTGATTGAGCTGCGCAGAAGGGAGGCACTTGCGGATGTCAGGTTCCTCGATGGATTGATAAAGGAGGAGGCTGGTCCAGAGAAGGCAGCAATCATCTACAAGAAGTGAGTTTTGTCTTGTTGAGTGATTGACATGCAGCAGCATGTTTTGGGCACATTGCAGCTCTGTATCAGTGTGGTGCTTGGCAGGATGGACAGTGTTTTGCGAGCTGCTGATGTATCTGTGTTGTACAAACTCCTGCCAGCTCCATGTTGCCATATGGAAGACAGCTGTGGAGTGTTGTTATGGGACCTGCAACTCTGCATCGAATTCGAAGTGACGTTTCTGGCATGTATTGTAGCATCGTGTGCTGATGTGAGTAGGCAGACAGATGTGTGGCTATTGGAAGCCGTGCTTCTTCAGGTATCAAATTGTGTGTCTTCAAGCATCAAATTGTGTGCCACACAGGGTGCCAGAGGAGTTCCACACACCATTGGAGTATTACAAGGAGCTGCAGAAAGGCGCCAGGGCGAATGGTATTGATCTTGCACCCCTGATTGAGGCAAAGCTGGGCAAGACACATCCGTTACCAATGGCGCTTCGTGGTAAGTCACAAGCTCTGCCACACTGTGCACTCTTTCATACCATTGCCAGTGACAGTGCGATTGCGATTTTCCTTAAGTATGTTGAAGCGGTAAAAGGTCCATTGCTTGAGCTGGGTTGAAAATGTTGTGTCTCTGTATCTGCGTTGGGATGCTCACTGTATCCCATTTCTGTGTAACAGTGCAGCCTTTCAAATTATGTGGTGCGACTGTTTCCAGGTGATGGAATTGCTGCTAAGGCCAGGTGGCAGTCAATGAAGAAAGCCTTGTCCTTCAAGCCATCAGCCTCTCCTACAGGGGCTCAAACTAGGCCTGCACAGCCACAGGGCAGTGATACAGGGGCTCCTGTGCCTGTCAAGAGCAGGGGAATAGCCTCGTGGCCTCTTCCTGCAGAAGTTCAGGCGACAGAGAAGGCGAACAGGTTGGAAAAGGGGGAGCCTGTTGCTGGTGCAGATGTTCCAACGGGATCGAAGGATGTGCCAGATGCCACAAAAGGCTTGCCGGATGCGGCGAATGTGTTACCAGGAGTAGCGAAGGTTGTACCAGAAGAACTCCAGGACTTGCTGGATGTCGCAAAGCCTGGCCCAGCTGACACAGAAGGTGTGCCCAACGCTGCAAAGGCCTTGCCAGGAGTGGAGAAGGGCACTCCAGCTGCTGCAAGGGACAACCCAGAGGGAGGACTTGTGTCCATGGCGCCGAGCATGGGCGGTGCTGGCCAGGAACCAGAGCCGTGTGATGAGGTGGTCATCACGTACATCGATCAGCCTGTGTGGGGTCAAGCTTTGACGAAACCCGAGGTGGGGGAGCTGAACGATGAACTGGCAGAGTTGTTCACAGAGTTAGAGATCGACCCAACGAAATATTTCAACAGGTGAGCCTGGTATCATATCTTTGGGCGCAACCCTGTTCCAGATTGCACTCAGCTAGGTTGGACAAGGCAGATCGGGCCCATGGACATGTTCCCTGGATCGTCATGCTGCACTGACCACTTGGGTCGATACGTGTGTTTGAGCACTGTTGCTAGCACAGCTTGCACGTTGGGACTCCTCTGCAAGCTGTGTATCCCTGTGGTGGTATCCATTGCTATTGGTATGCCAGAACCAGTGGTCTGTCGGCAGTCTGTTGCTCCCATCAAAGGGAGCTGTGTTTGGGAAGAGGCTGCTGTGGGGGTGCTACGTCAAATGGTGCTATCTGGAAGGCAGCGCCCAGTGTGACGCAGCATTTTTTTTTCCTTGCCTGATCCTTTGTTCGATTTGCCATTGGCAATCCCACGCAGTTGGTGTGCGCCACGCACTGTGTGGTGTGCTTGAGTGGTGATGGGTTGAAGGTTGCCTGTGTTGCCAAGCGCTCCTTTTATGCCTTCGCCCCAGAGCTCTTGATGATTTTGACTCACCTGCGGACTTCTACGAAGAACTGAGCGGCAGACTGGAGGGGGATACACAAGATGTGGACGTCACGGAGACCTTGGCCACCAGGCTTGGAGACGACCACCCGCTGGTGGTCGAGCTGCAGAGGAGGGAGGCCCTTGCGGATGTCAAGGTGTTGGATGAGTACATCAAGGGGGAGCTGGGCCCAGAGAAGGTGGCGATCGTCTACAAGAAGTGAGTGGCCATGGTGCTGAATGACTGATTGGTGGCAAGCCGGTGCTGGTGTGTGTTGCTTTGGCTGTGCTGTTCGGTGGGTGTGGACACGCAGCGAGGTGGTCCTGGAGGAGTGCCATGGGCTGCCTTGTTGTTTATCGCTGGACACCCAGCCTGACTGTCAGCAGTGTGTGCAAGCAAGGCGCCGGCAGACAGATGGCTGCAGGGCTTCGCTGCGCGCCCGGCCAGCAGTCCGCACACCCGTTTGTGGTGGCAGTCCAGTCGTGCAATGGAAACAGTGTGGCTCGTTCTGAGGTTGCAGAGAACCCCGTGATTCAGAGCTCTGGAAAGGTTCGTGCGACTTCCAAGTGCCTGCCTGTGTGCTGCTCAGGGTGCCGGATGAGTTCCACACGCCTTTGGACTATTACAAGGAGCTACAGGGAGTGGCCAGAGCGAATGGGATGGACCTGGTTCCCATCATCGAAACCAAGCTGGGCAAGACTCATCCGCTGCCGTTGGCGCTTCGCGGTATGCTGTTTGCCCTTCTGTGCTGCCCCTCGTCCCTTCCACTGCACCCTGGCGCCGAAGAGTGCAAATTTCGTCTAATGGAGCTGATTGCCTGCGCTGGGACCTTGTTGTAGGTTGGACAGCCTGGTCCGTTGCTCAGTTCTGCTGGTGTGCAGGTGATGGCATTGCTGCCAAAGCCAGGTGGCAATCGATGAAGAAAGCACTGTCCTTCAAGCCA
>CAJHUC010001468.1:0-35401 GCA_905146915.1 Ostreobium quekettii
AGTGGTTTTCGGTTGAGTTGAGGGAGAGAAAGGGATGGTGTGGATGGAAGCACGGGAAAGGTGGCGGGCTCAGGGTTAAGTCACGGGAGAAAAGTGAAGTGAAGTATGGGCGAAGCGAAAGGGCAAACTGTTAAGTACGGGGACCTCGGGATGTGGAGTTGTCGGTGATGGACACCTTTGTTGTAATGTCTTGTCGTGTGGGAAACATGACCGGGAGAGTTCAGGAGACCGGCC
Organism: Ostreobium quekettii; assembly: GCA_905146915.1. NCBI lineage: Eukaryota > Viridiplantae > Chlorophyta > Ulvophyceae > Bryopsidales > Ostreobiaceae > Ostreobium > Ostreobium quekettii. The sequence continues at coordinate 235 of CAJHUC010001468.1, forward strand.
AGGTGGAAATAACACTTAAATGTTGCGCAATTGCGTTGCCTGCTGCGCAGCATGCGCAGTGCCACACGACGCCATCACAGTGATTGCGATGGCATAAAATGAGTCCGGTGGCATCAACTAGTGTCAAATTGCATCTTCAATTCGTCGCGACATTGAGCAAGTGGAGAACGATCGCTTTCCACTTACAAGTACATTTTGCAACCTGACACTATAAGAGAACACAATTTTTGCGATGCCAACTGTGATGCCATTTTGGCACAAAGTGATGCCATCTCAGTGATTGCGATGGCACAAAAGTAGGTGCGATCGCATCAATTAGTGTCAATGGCATTGCAGTTAGCATCGCAAGAATGTCTGTTTCTACTGGTGTAAGTCACAATATGTTTTAACTATTTCTATTGTTCATGCAAGCATTTCACCGTATGTCAAATTTTCGGAGCTGATATTATACATTTCACAACATTTATTAATAATGCTCATTGTCGGCAACTCCGCAGCCACGCCCACTCACACAGGTAAAAATCGGCCAAATAACACGCTTTCATACCGTGTAAGAATCGTGAAAAACTCTGTGAAAAACGTGTGAAAATCACGTGCACTCACTCAATCGTTACTACACGGTTTGATCACATTTTTGTATGATCAACGCACGACTTATTACGATTTTTACACGATTTTCGATCGCCTTACACGGTACACGATTTTCGCAACCGTGTATTTTGGCATGTCTTTACTAGCGCCATCCGCAGTGCGGATTCCCCACCTGGCATCCGCGATGGAGTTCGCCATGGGCCCCTTGCTCTTGGCGTCCACCGACACGCACTCGAACACCGTGAGCACCGAACGCGTTATGTCCAAGTAGAAGACGTACAGCACCGACAGCAGCGACACCATCCACCGGCTGTAGAGGTACCCCGGCGGCTCCCGGCGCCTCGTGGCGCGCAGCGCCCAGAAGACCACGAAGGCGAGCACCACGGCGCAAGGGAACAGCACGCCGAGGACCAGGCTCTGGATGGACCGGGGCATGCGCTCCTCCGTGAGGGTGCACTCAATGGACAGCAGGCCGTTGCCGCCCGATGCCATGAGGTCTGCGCAGGGCGCGCCGATGCGTATCGCGCGATACGCTGTCAATATCGGTGCTCAAACGCTCGGAGCCACTAACACTGGCTTAGAACTGACACTGACCTAACACAGGCACAGTCTATAGAAAGGACTACAAGAGTTTGAACTTCGTAAAATGTGTTGCCACTGTTTCTCATTTAGGAACGTTGTTTAAATACATCCAATTTAAAATTGAAACAGTACATCCAAGAATAGAATTTGAATCCATCCATTTGCATACGCCTGCAGATGCAGGGACACAGCATTGTCTTTCGAATGCAAGCATTTGCAACATTAATGCTGACGAAGGATTTGTCATACTGCCAGCGAAAGCACCGCACCAAAGTTCGGTTCGCTTCTTGGCAAGGCATGCGCTGGTGACGTGCGATGTTCGTAATCCCTGATTTGAACATTGAATCGAAGTGCGACAGTACAAATAATGATGTTTGATCATGCGTCATTGTGTTGAATGCGTGGAGTACGTGCGTTTATAAGAAAATTGCGCGTAATTTTCTACCCGCGGCTTTGGATTCAGGGCAGTGGCTTGTCACCATCGACCCCTTGATCAATGTAGATGACATTGAGAAGGCTGTGCAAATGCAGTTGGAGAATTGTCTCTTTGATCGACAAATTGATGAGAAAAGGAAACAAAATATGCAAACAAATACGTGAATTCAAGCATGCAGGCGTGTGAGCGAAGTCGCTCAAATATGACCATGTTTACTTCAACAGAAGAATGAGTGCGTTTCAATGGTAAGCTGTCATGAGCTTCGAGGTGGCAGTATGGAAGACACTCATATGCAATTAGAGAAGGTATGCAACTGGTCGCCCTTCTAAATGTCGTAGCTGGATGTGTGGTGGGTCGAAAACGCTGGTACGACATTTTATGATATCCAGGATATCATGTTGTCCTATTGCACAGCGAATTGGCATATCTTGTTGCAACCAACGGGCACTATTGTTGTGAAGGCATTCCTCCATTCATCACTGCACATTTGTCGCGCAACTTCCATGAGAAGTGAATTGGCAAAACGATTTCTGGGGACGAGCGGTGTTGCAGCCATTTACTGCATGTGCATTGTGGCAAGTCACGATGCATATTATGTGAAACAGCGTTTTTCTTCCTGCTGTCTCAAAACGAGGCTCGTGATCTCACCAGTAAGTCCCAGCAGACCGGCCACCGACACCGTCCAGTCCACATTGATGAAGATTGCGATTCCGGTGACCTGCAGGAAATTTATTAGAATCTGCAGACATACAGCCATCCCATGTGTCAATAAACAGCGAAAACGTCTGGACTACTCATTTGCAACTGCAACTTATTCGGTTTTTGTGCCCATGCACGATGGAATTCGCAAAGCTGACAGCACTCTGAAGGCTACCAAGGATTTGTCCTTCTATGGGTTGTCCCCATCACCTCGCCGTCAGAGAGGACCAGTGAATAAAATCTACTTCAACATGGGCTAATTCTATTGGAAAACCCAAAGAAACAAAAGGGTTGTCGTTTCGTCGCCAACGAAGCAAATCCTTTGCAGCCATTTGGAAGCCAGTAGAACTTTGGGAATGTAGAAGTACAGGAATTCAAGCCTTATTTATTTTCTGCTCAAGCTCAGCCACACCAGGAATGGATACAGATTCTGGTGAGTGGGGTGAACGTGCTTTTGTGGAAAATAGCGTTCTCTGCGTTGAATGGGAACATCGAGTTATATGCAAGTTCTTACCATCACGGGTCTAACCCAGTCCCTACCCCCCGGCCCCCCACACCCCGACCCCCACCCACCCACTAAGAGTCAGTTTGACGCTATGTGTACCATTGTAGATAAAATGTCTTCCCTAATCTAAATGCAAGAGCCGCGCACGGAAAACTCACCTTAAAAATCTCTGAGGAGTAATTTCTGTCCTGGTTCCGTATTTCAGGGCCCTGCTTGTTGCAGCAGGCGCCGTTGTGAACTTCCGGATTGCTGGCCATGATGTCATTGACCTGATAAGAGTTTCTTTCTCTAGCGGCGACGATTGTGCGGACAAACTCCTTAGGCGGTTCTCGCGGCTGCTGCGACTTGGGGACCAAGTTTTTGCCGTAGTACCTGTGAGTGACGAGGGCGTTCCTTATCATGAAAGCGCAGAGGACAAACAGCCACAGGCCCACGGCGAAGGTGATGAAGATATTCATGGCCTTCGCTCCGCACTTCTGACACTCCCCTGACCTCACCTTGCCGTGCGTCAAGTCGCAGGCACCGCACAGAACGCCGTGGTAACCCTACGATGCGGCAGAACCTTTTCTTAGAGCGTTCCGCAAGTGAACGGATTTCCGTTTGCCCAGATAACTGGGCGTTCCGTTCATTGTGCGCGAGGCACAAAAACCGAAAGAGCACAATGTGGATGAAGACCGATTCCACATTGGCATCCATGCCAGCTTGATAGCGATAAATGCTACCAATTGGCCGCAAATACCTAACTCCGGTGGTGAATTCACGCAGCGGATGGGACCGCTGTCGGCCCTGTCTAGCGCACCGGAGAGATCGCATCGTGGCGCGGCGCGGTATTTCCTATGGATTGAGGCTTCGCAGCATCCACTGCAAACGAAGCCATTGGTGCCTTGTAGGCGATATCCGGGCCGGCGAATACACCCAATGTATACACGAAGGTACGTAACTTCACCTGTGCTACACTCGACCTGACTGCCTGCCCTGTCCCGCTGCATGCAATGGGGGTTTAACCAATCCAGTTAAGCACATTCTCGGCACATTCTCGGCACATTCTCGACACATTCTCGACACATTCTCGCCACAAGACTTTGAAACGGAGACGGAGAACCCACCTCTGCGCACTGTTGGTACAAGTCCTCATTTTTGTACGTCAGCGTCCCGCCTCGGACATGCACGGCACTCGCGTTCCCTGTCAGCCATTCTGGCCGCCCGTCGTATCTGCACGCCTGCGCCAGCACGCAGGCGTGCACCTGCATGGATTTGTAAGCGAACATCAGCGTTTCGAGGGCAACAAGAAAATCATTTCAGCGTGGGTGGTTTGTATGCGGACAGAATGCCGGCCAGCGTCGGGCGTTGGGCGTTGGGCGCCATGCAAGGTGCAGAACAGCAACCAGCATCTGTCGCCATTTGAGACAGATTGGATACAAGATTCAGTAGCCACCTGAAGAGACTTGGAAGTGGAGTGCCAGGTGCCATTGTTGGGCACCAGAATGGAGTTGGAGCACGTGGCCTCGGTGGGGCAGATCCTGCACTCCTCCAAGATGTCGAAGCTGAAGCGGCCGTCGCCGCACAGGCTGCACCGCTGGCCCCCTTTCTCCAGTACCTCCCCAGGAAGGCAGTTGCGCACGTGCACTTCTATGGTGACGTTGGAGAAGATGGGGGGGATGAAGGTGAGTGTAAGATTGTGGGTTTTGTTCACCGCAGCCTGCGCCAGTGCGGAGGGAATTGCTTCCGGATCAGTCAATGATGAAAAATGGCACCAAAATTGCCGCTGTTTTATTCTACAACGATTAGGTTTCGCACCTGATGGATCGCTGCTTGCGCCACGGACCATGATTTCTTATTGGTGTTGAGTGTACCTACTTTCGCACTGTAGAACTGCAGCTGTGCACAAATGCGTTGTTTTATCAAAGTGGTATACAGATGCGGGCAGCCAAGTTCTCTACAGATCTTTCAAACTTCCCCCTCTGGAAAATGAAAAAGAAAGACAGACGCAATATTGAATCGTCACAAATATAGCTGGGGATATTGAAAATGAAATCATAGCTGGGGGTACTGACAGCTCAATCACAGCAAAGACATCACCGAGATCTTATTGTTGCTGGCACACGCTTGGCAAGTGTAATAGTGCGAGCATTGAAGCTGATGCGTTTTTGCTTCACACTACCATAGTGTTTTACATCCTTCCGCATAGTAACGTAACGCTGGGCCCTTTATCGTGGAGTCGATCAATTGATTTTTTTATTGATAAAAAAATGGTGCCAGAAGGAAATCCAGAGCAGCCGAATTTAGTGATGTTCGGGGCGCGGCTTCAGGACAGGCTTGGCCCTGGCACCTGGCAGGTCACTGGGAGATCAATCGGCAGGCAGGCAGGCAGGCGCCCGCCGCTTGCCATCCGAGCGGCTCGGGCCTCGAGCCTTTAGAAGCGATAGCAGGCATATGCCAGCACCATCGCGGACTCGATTTTGCAGCCGATCGCGTCGCCCAGCCCGCCGCCGATTGGACACGCGAAGGCCCACCCCGCCTTGCACCATCCTCTTGGCACTCCCCGCCACCCGGCAGGCTCCTGGGCGACCGATTGGCAGGCAGCTGGGTGCCCGCTGCTTGCCATCCAGGCGGTGGGGACAGTGGGCGCTGACACCGAAAGTGCCTACACGGAATGGCACGGGCGGGGAGTGGGGGCGGTCAGCGGGCGCGCGCGCATTGACCAACGGCCAGCCGGGGGGGAGGGCGCGGCGCCCGGAAGGGGCGCCTTGGGAGCCGCCCGGGGCCAGGAACACGGGCAGCGCGGTGAGCTTGGCGGATGATGGTATTCGCGGCAAGGGACCCAGCTTCGCGGACCAGCTTCGCGGGGGCCTCGATCGATCGCCCCCAGAGCTGGGTGTTGGTGTCGCACGGTGGACGCAAGTACGAGGCTTGGGACTTGCACTTGAAACTTGGGACACAGCCTCTAGAGCCCCCTCAGAGCCCACGCGACACGATGGGGAGAAAAAAGAAAAAAAAAACGTTCGGGATGGACCAATGCGGAAGGGTTGAATGTCCTATGGTAGTGCCAAACAAAAGGCGAGCAATCTCACGTGGCGTTCGAGGGCGTTATCAGACAAGAGCAGCAGCAATTTTCAATGAATGTTAATGTAAAGAAGGATCGCTCATTTTGCCGTGCTCACCTGCATGAAGATGTGCCGCAGGTGTACCACTCCTTGGCCATGCGCCAGCCGCTCCCCGGACAAGTTCACCGTCTGCTCATCAGCTTCCACCTGGATCACCGAGTCCGCGGGGCCCACCAGCGTCCTCTTGAACGCGTTGAACATCCTGACGGTCACTTCGCTCAAGAAGTTGCCGCTGTTGTGTTCGGAGATTTCTAGCAGGCCACCCTCGTCGACACACCACCCGCTGGCGTTGCACACCTTCGCAAACACGCATGGATGGTCAGTCCGGGTGAGTGGATGGTCGTCACCGGGGTGTTCACACAACGACAACCCAATGTACCTGGAATCTTGAATGCGATGTTATATGTTGGTGTCAAAAGCAATTATCTGCTCTTTTCGCATTTCAATAGGTAGGAAGAAAGAAGAAAAGCAGTCAGAATAGGAGGAGCAGTAGAAAGAGGAAGCAACATACTAGCAACGAAAATTCAGCAAAAATGAGAAGGCAAACAATTCAGGAAACAGTGAAAATGAAGACACAAATGCAACAAAAGAATGCAAGAAATTAAAAGCAGCCAAACAAGACAACAGGAAAAAAGAGATGAATAAGGAACAGGACAGGAACTGGAAAAGAAGCAGAAACAGTAGGAAAACAAGGACCATATAACACTTTTTGCGAACACATGTGTATGCATATTATCAGTGTTCTGCACGCCAAAAACACAAAAACAATCTAAAACCGTAAACTTTATACACATTTGAACACGTGTTATTTGGCCCTTGATTTCCTAGTGAAAGGAACAAGAAAAGAAGGGGTGAAGGAGTAAAGGAGTGAGTGAGTAAACACCCTTACAGGCAGCGTGAACAATCGACACACTGGTCATGTCATGTATATCTGCTGAGCTCAAATAATCAAACAGGAAAGGAAACAGACAAGGAAACAGGAAAGGACGGCAAAAAGGAAACGATCAAGCAAGAGCCCGGTGCCGGTGCCTTGCCTTAACGAACGTGGCCGCAGTGGCCAGAACGTTGCCCCCGTCCACCTTCCCGGCCACGTTCCTCAGCCACGTCTCCGGACACGGGTTGTTGGAGTCCAGGCCCGCGGTGGTCCTCCCCACATCTGCGTGGCTCAGGTTGCCGCCGCAGCCGCAGCAGACGTCGATCTCCTCGGGAGCGTTGGTGAAGAGCGCCCCGCCGGTCTGGGTGGCGTTGTTGTCCACGAACTGTGCGGCCTTAAATGACATGAACGTGGAGCGGAAGAGGGCGCGTTGCTGCTGGGGGTCCACGCCGCAGGCGGCAAGGTAGCTGACGGCACTGTGCACGGTGGGCGCGGTGGAGTCGCTGCTGGTGCAGTTCTCGACGTCCAGCGCGGCGAGGCCGCGGCCGATGAAGAGGTAGGCGCCGCCTGGAGGGTACGATTCGTGAATTGCAGGCAATCGCAGCAATGCGCTATTCACAGCAATGCATCACTCATAACAGTGTCTTGCAGCAGTGCAACAGATCTTGCGCTCGTGGAGACAACACGCTTTGCCGCTGGGCGGTGAGCTAAGCCACCTCCACACCATTACCTATGGTCATGGTGCCGGATACGGGACACGGAGGTCCATCCGGAGAATATATTAGTCCCCTTGTCTTATCCCTTCTCCCGCTCACAAGGTCAACGTGGGTCAGTGGTTAATGGTCGAAACAAGATGGGATCTCCACGGAAGGACGCAGCGATTGATTCATGCCGTCCACCCGTGCACGTGGCTCAGCTTCGTGTGTGACTCAGCACTCTCGCACGCGGCATGCAAGGAAAAACAGTTCGGCTCAGCCACCTACCTCCGATCCGTGCCTTGTTCCTCACGAAGGACGTGTTCCACAGGCGCGCGCTGATGTTGTGCTCGAAGAGCGTTCCGAATGTGATGTTCACGTACACGCCGCCCCCCCTCAGGGCCGCCCTGTTCCCCTCCACCACGCCGCCCACCATGTCCACCAGCGAGTCCTCCGCGTACACCGCCCCACCGTGCGCCGCGCCGTTCTTCACAAACCGCACATCTCTTCCGTGCAGCGTCGATTGGGCCACAATGCACAGCGCGCCCCCGGACCCCCTGAGCCGTCCGGCCACCTTGTTCTTCGCAAAGGTACAAGACCTGCAGCCCAGTGAATGCATGAGCATCCTCATAGGCAAAGGGAGAACTTCGACACACTGTCCATGTCACATGCCTCTGCTGAACTCAGTTGTTCAGACAGCGACCCCTACCTGCAGCCCAGCCTCCCCCTTTTGGTGTACACCCCCCCGCCGCAGTCCACGGCGGTGTTCCCCTTGAAGGAGGAGTCCTCGAAGAAGACGTCGTCGTCGTTGTTCGTCTGGCCGGGGCGACGTTCGTCGCGCGCCGATATGTCGAAGGGGGAGAGGCCTTTTCTCTGGAGGGGGGCGGTGGCAGGGCTGACCAGCAGGAACATGGCGCCGCCCAGGGCGCCGACGTTGTCGCTGTACGTGATGTTGCGGCCGGTCAGGTAGTGCGCCGGCGGCCGCGAGGTGATGGGGCTCTTGTCGCCCAGGGCCTGTGCATGCAGAGTCGCCTGTGAGCGCATCCTTCTTTCTAGCAAAGAAGACGTGACCATTATCCGGAGGTAAATGCAATCTATAGACACCAGGGGCGCCAATAAACACATGTGTCTCTGAAAAAACACAGGTAGCCAAAATTCTGCGTCCAATGTGAACCAGAAGCGCCAATAAACACATTTGCATTTCCGGGAAAAGGGAGGAGACCATGATGCACAGATGAATGTAAACCACAGGCACAGGAGGCACTGGTAGAAAACGGCGTGTTTGCGACACCAGCTGCGATGTCATTTTGATACAAAATGGTGCCATCGCAGTGATTGCGGTGGCATAAAAAGTGGTGTGATGGCATCAATTTGTGTCAAAATGGTATTGCAAGCATGTTGTTTTCTACTGGTGAGGTGTCGATGAGCACATCTGCCTTTGCGAATAAGGAAAGAGGGAAGGCATTCCGCCATCCTCGAGACAGCAACGCGTGCGACGGCCGCCTTGTGCACTGACGTGTTGAGGATACGCAACATTCGGGATGCAGATACTTCGGAGTGCTGCAGCCACTATCCGTAACGAACATTTTGGCTGTGGTTACAAGGCCGGATATACGGGTGCTGCGCAAGCGCGGTCCTCTGATTAACCCGACGGAGTGGAGTCGTGCTGTCGGCCGGACTACCCACATGTTCCTTGATAGTTGTGACACAACACATAGAGCTGTATATTGTGCTAGGGTCAAACATTAATAGTTTCTGAGGCCATTGCAGGCAGTTGCATGCAAGAGAGTTTCAACATATGTTGAACACATGGTCAATCGCAGTGACCTTCAGTCACCTGTATTTGATCTTTTAGTATCAATTTAAGCGCACCAGTTAGTGCGTAAATTGGTGCGCCAATTGTGCATGAAATCGGGCACCAATTGTTGGACGATTTAATACAATGATTGATGTACCAATCTCTGTGCATCAACTGGTGCGCCAATAGGCGTAGTGACTGTAGCGGGAAACGGAAGGCAGGTTCTGAGCGATGGAATATAATCATGTGTACTGATGTTTTAGGATCCAAGTTATGTGTACTCGGGGATGTTGTGCACCGAATCAATGGGGCTGGTGCCTTGGAAATTGCACGGTGGCCTTTACATTGCTTCCTTTTGCGCCTTGCATGTAATTGTTTTGGCGCGTGCTCAAGATCAAATAGTGTTGATAATTTATGGTTTGATCAAAAAAATAGGCGGTAGTGAATTGGTTTCTTATCAGGTGACAACGCCCTGTACTCCTTGGCGTCCACGTGAGGGTGCACAGCATTCTCAAGCTCAAGGGGCAAAAGCGCCCGTCCTCAAAGCTCTCGAGGTTTGCGCCGAGACACCCTGTGAAACAAATAAACTGCCAACATTGTACTTAAGCTACTGTACTGAAACAACTACTTTATGTTTACTCTATATTGTAGCGCCCTGTACCTGAAATTGCTCCCCTCTCTCCCCTCCATACACGTATGCAATCCCCCACCTGCATGTACAACGCTCCACCCCTCACGCCGAAGTTGCGGGAGAACACCACCGACTCCAGCGACAGCTCGCTGACGCTCACCGACGTCAGCGCCCCCCCATTCTCAGAGTTGTTTTCGGAAAAGTTCACGTCATCGCTCAGCCTGCACCGCAGCTTCCCGTTCTTCGTGGTGTCCCCGTAGTCGTCTCCCAGGTACAGCGCGCCGCCGAATCCCGACCTCGTGGCCACCAGGGGCGAGTCGGAGATGGACAAGATCTCCTGACCCGCGCGGTTTCTCGAGAACGTGGTGGCGCTGATGCGGACGAAAGACTCGTCGTCCCTCTCTGTGGGGCTCTGCGGTCGGGCACAGGAGTGGACGCTTTTGGTGGGCGATGTCTTGGGGGCAACTATGCAATTTGTAACTTACAACTACGTTAGTACAGATAAGTATCGCATTTACTATCAGATTTGGTGTATTCTACTTATTGCAATTATGTTGTATTCTCTTGCAATTGCGTATCTTTCAATTATGCGATTATGCAATTTGTGAATTGTTTTCTGTGCTTGTATCGTTGCGCGGTTTTGAATAATTGATTGACGTTTATCGAGAGGAAAGATGTTTTGTGAGCTCTGCAGTCGCGCACAGGACAGGGGCGTTGGGGTGTGACAGCTTCAACTCATGGGATTTTTTGAGTTGCTCAAGGGCCCTGCGCTTTTGTGCGGCTTTATGCTTGTATGCGCTGCAGTGGACTGCTGCAATGACGACCACTCCCCAAGCTATAGCCACCGCGCTTCTGTTGAGGTTTTCTTGCCTACCAAACATGTTTCATGTGGTTCGCAACTCAACCAACTCTTTAATGCAAGTCAGCCAATTATATGGATCGCAAATGGAGAATATTTGGTGAATATTAGGTGAAAATTAGGTTTAGTGTCATCGAGAGAGGGCAAAAGGAGGTTCTTTTCGGTGGCGAAACCAGAACGAAAACACAGTGGCTTCTGTTTAGCAATTTGGCCCTATTAGATCAATTTATTGCAACGCATGTATGTGTTGTGATAATCGTGTATACACGAATATCCCATGCCATATTGAACATGAAATATTTTAAAAAGTAACACGACAACAATTATGGAAATTTATCGAAGCAAAGCGGAGGCACGGCAGAAGCCACTGAAAAGGATAGGCATCGACCCAATAGTAGACGGAATTCTCCCTCAAAGTGGGAAGATGAATCTGCCTTACTGGGGCTTAGTAACCCTTACACATGTTGCTGCAATTACTTCACAATTCGCTGATCGATTTATACAAGAAGAAAGCACTTACCAGTTTTGCAGTTACGACTTAGTGCACTTTCCTTAGCTCGAACACAATTAATTGCAACACAGCGGCTCACCTCAGCAAATACCGCTCCTCCTTGCCTGCCAGACCGGTTCTCACTAAAATTTGATGAAGTTATGTTGAGCATGTACAAACCCTGCGGGCAGCGGCACAACATCATGATGTTGAACTTGTGTGGCATCCGAACTTGTTTGAACTTGAGTGGCATCTGATCAGATGCCTTGGCGTCGACGAACTCCGGAAAACGCACTGCCACACAGTTCAAATACACAGCATTTTTGCAGCACTTGAGTCAAGCAATAGTCCCGGCACTTTACATGGCACTTCGAGCATTGCGCGCAGCTCAGGCAGCAAAAAACATGGCAAAAGCAGTCCGCAGGTTGTGTGAGAAACGGTTAAAAATGCTCCAGAAAGCTTCCACGAAAAACGCACTGTAGCAAAGCTACGACTCGTGTACCTCTTTACATAATTCTGTCATGTCCATCCTCATGTCAATTTCGATTCTCACTTTCAAATGCTACATGCTGACGATCAACGATGATGACCGGGAGGAAAGCCGCATCGCACAAGTCCATGATCTCCCCCCAAATGCCTCTTCATAAAATCTGACGTTAAGCTTCTCTGCCCCAACCAAGGTGTGCAGGAAGGGGCTCATTGACCGGATAGGTTTCTCGCCTGAGGGCCTATTCGCTGGTACACCTGAGCGTACCAGAGACTTTCATGCATCCTCAGAAATCTTCGGGGCTGATACCATCACTCAGCCTGACAATCAGACATGCCGCCATTCCACACATTTCCACCACCAAAACAAACTGCATTTGGGCTACAAAGCCGCAACAAGGCAAAACCACGCGGCTGCGTATCGTACCAAGTCGTCTCCAGGCACGCCTTTGGCACCCGCTACGATCGCCAGCGCGCCTCCTGTTCTGCCAGCCTTATTGCTCTCAAACGAGCATCCCACGACCGTGACGTTGCTGTTCGTCTGTTTGCCGCACAAGAACAAGGAAAATTCATTCTGCTGGTGAATTATTGCTACCATTCATTCTGAACAACACACTTGTTCAGCACGCAGCGTTTGCCAAGCGTTTTGCTTGTGGGCATGAACAATCTGAAGGATTTGTTGCCATTATCTGAGACTGCAAATAAGTCTCGTTATTGATAGTTTTGCAAAAATGCGCTGAATTTGTGTTTTAATTGCATTAGTCACATGTGAGATACCGAGAGATTGCCAAAAAACCACGCTCGTTCGCGAGGACACTTCAGATATACCACAAAACTGAAAACGGCGCGCAAAAAGCAATTCACTAATATTGGAAAAAATGAAGCAGCAAAGAAGGACACGACAGCACAAGTCATTACGGAGTCGCATGATCAAACAAGTGCACAATAAAACGCAACATTATAAGAAACTGCGCTCACAAAAGCGTAAATGCCGCCTCCCCCCATGCCAGCACCGTTTCCTTGAAACTTGCAGTCTTGCGCGCGCACAGAAGAATTCAACGGATGCCGCAGCAGAAACGATAATGAGATGGGAGACGTTCATCAATTTGGTATACGAACTCATATGGTGGTCAAATTACTAAAATGTTTGAGGGTAGAACACGGAAGGTTGCATTTGGAAGCTAATCGCTTGACCCCACCTACCCTATGCAATAAAGCACAAACAGCGAACACCGGATCAACACCAATGTGCATACCAAGCACATTCGTTCCAATGGCTGGAGCTAGCCATTGATGCAAGGCGGAGCTCAGAGCAGTGGACGGCAACGCACCACCGATTGCCACAACAAACCCAACCGAGCGCAAGGGTTGAAACAGACTATTGCCAGAAAGAGCAGAACAAGACAACGGGCAGCAATTCGCCATCAATGAGGCACGACAGGCATTGGTGCCAGGTAGTGAATTGATGCTCATTTCTCTAGGCCTCTTTCAGCAACAATTGTCTGCTTCACTCCTTGGCATGGATGTGGCATGTGTATCAATTTGTGATGGATTGCCGCTCCCTCTCGTCCCCGTTGCTGCAATGGCTTTCTTCAGCCCTCGGCAAATATGTGCTCAGTGTAACTGCTGTTGGTGCATTGATGTTTGTTGTTTAATGTTGCTGTCAGTGGCAATGGCCTCATGATCTCCTTGGACCGGATGGACATAGTTCGTTCACTGGAGCCAGTTGTCATCAATTCTGCACGCATATTATTCTATACTTTTCCAAGCTGTGCGCACACAACATTCCAAAAGCCACACACAACAATAACATACTGGAACAGAATATAATGGCAAGAATTTTCAATATGATTTTAACTATCTAATGAAAACTCACAAAATGCAACAGCAGTGCATTGTCAGTGAATGATGGGCACTTTCGGTGAAACACTTTAAATGCAAATGCTTACTAATCGAGGCCTGTGGGACTTTAAAAGACTACTTTGGTGACTTTCCTTGAGGATAAGAAATTAAAATATGCACCGCGAAAATAGCTCAAGGAAGCAAACTAGATCGTAAAAATTGTAAAGCAACTCTGGACAAGTTGATTTGTTCAATCAGAAGCCAGTCAACTTATGCTTCAAGCCTCAGCCAACGTCTGTTCCAGGAATATGCTGGAACACAAATGCTGCACAATCCACATGCGCCGTTCCAATCACAAACAGAAGCAATATTGACAGAAGAAATGGGAACGCAAATTGAGCTGCAATGTCCACATGCCATCCAACCAGAGTTACTTCACGCATGCTTTTGAAAGCCAAATTATTGCATAGGATCTCATCATGAAGACAACCGTCAATTGCAGACATTTGGAATCTAAACATGACACGTATAAGGTGAAGACAACAAACCTTCGGGGTTCACCCCATTTTCTGCCAACACCACATTCACATCACATTCGCCACATTTGTAAAACACAAGGGAATTAACGGAAACCGCGTAAGGAACCAAAACTCCGGGAAAGATAGGACCAAATTTGGATGTTCTGGTACTGTGGACTTGTGGCCGCTGTGCTTGAAGGGGCGCTAAGAAAATCACCCTAAGTACATCAACCACCAATTAAAACATCACAGGCCACATGCCACCATGAACAAGAGATGCGATGTTTGGAACAGCCACAAAATTATGTGACGGCACACTATGCCATGATCAGCGCAATTCAACGCAATGCAGCGCATCGCAGGGCACCGCAATGCAACGTAATGCAACGGGTCTGCTGCAGTTAACAAACGTTTACCTAATTTGCAATAGCAGCAGTTCCACAATGGTGGGCACACAGGCCGACAGGGAGACGTGCTTACTTCTGCGCAAATGCCTCCGCCGGATTTGCCAGCTGTGTTTCCGTCGAATCTCGACGACTCAACCCTCAGCGACGAACCGCGCTGGTGGCAGGAGACACACATATGCTTTTAATTGGTATACTCGCGGGCAAAAAGCTGTCGATTCGAATCGACAGATGAATTCAGCGCACGTCCATTCCAGTAGTAGATCATGCAAAATTCCCCCCTCCCCGACTTCGCATTAGAACTGCCTGTTGTGATTGAAACATGTTGTCCAATCCAATCAGCTTGAAAATATTAGTTTGATTGTTGACTAAAGCCAAACCAGTAAACTTCGTTTCAACTAACATGAGAGGATATTGGTTATGCCGAAGGGCCCCCAATTGCGCTGTCTGAGCCGCGTTCTTGTGACAATTCTCGCAGGCGATTTAGCAAACTATTTAGCCATTCAGATTCAATATTTCACAGTCCTCGATCTTCAAGGGGGCCGCAAAATGCCAGACAGCTTTCTGGACCAATGATCACTTACTATACGCTTTCTATTTTACAAATTAAATAATAATTGGGTTGAATGAGAATTTCAGTTAGATTTATGGAGAGATAGCGAGTTCTGCATCGGACAAAGAGCTCCTGCCACAGGTCTTGCGGCTGCACACTGCCGCTTTCACACAAACTCTTGAATCGACGCAGACGGCTATGAAGGCTCCCACCCAAGCCATCCATAGGGAAATACATGTGTATATACTAAACGTGCTCATTGCACTCATACGCAGATCGATATGAACATGTGCAACCAGGAAAGGCGGTTTGGTAATCAGAATCGCCAGGTTCACTAGAAGAAAATCGGCCATTGCACAGGCGGAGAATCGTGCAAAAAAATGGGCATCCAATATTGCGCACAACGCAAGATGCCGCTCACCGTCACGTAGATGCCGCCACCGACGCTCGCTGAGTTGTCCACGAAGCTGCAGTCCCGCACGGCCGACGGCAGGGCCCCCTGCATGCTTATCGCCCCTCCCTTGTCCTCCCGCGCGTTGCCCACGAAGCTGCACTCCTCTGCAATCAAACGGCCCCCGTGCTTGATGCTCACCGCGCCTCCGGCCACCCCCACGAATCCGACGTCCCGGAGAATCACCGTGCAGTTCCCTGAGGCCTGGAGCAGCGCCTCGCCGCCCTTGGTTGCGACGGATGCGAAGGTGGAGGCCGAGATGGTGACGTTGCCCGCGCAGGAGGCCATGTGGATTGCGTTCCGCGCTTCGCACTCCTTCAGGAAGAGGTGAGCGACGTGGACGCCGCCCGACCTGCAGGACGAATTCAATGCACCGCTCTCTATTTGGTTCCCAAGTATTGCGTCACAATCATTATATTACACATAACGAAATATTTTACACATGATCGCATATGATTACGTGTCAGTACTTCCATGAAGTATTATGTTGCATCAATGCACTGTTCGCTCGCGCTTCTCCTGCGTCGTGCATGCAATCATTCGAAAACATTCATTTGCTACTACATATTACTGGATATTCATTGCTTGTCTATTGCGTGTGCTTCTACGAAATATTGTGACACCGTTCCCATATGGATCATGGTATGATGTTCGTGGGACAATCCGTGACGGACTGTTTCTTCGACGTGCAATAATTGAGGGAATCTACAGTGCTGTACATTAACGTTAGTGTTAAGGACCATGGCGCGAAATTGGTTGGGTTCGCGAATTCCATCCACCAGTGGAGCGTCCCACTTTGTTAAGAATTGGAATGTCGGAAATGCGGCGTCTCACGTGAAACGGCCAACTACGCGGCCAACCTGCGTGCATCCACATTTTGAGTTACGATGCTCGGCACAGTACATGTAGCTGGCGGTGTGAAGAGCCCAATCTTTTCACTACCATCATGTTATTCGACTGTCACATTTTGCAGGATACATACCTGATTAATTGCGCAACGCCTACCACATTTTCTTGATCACCGTTCGTTTAGGCAGCTTTCATTCAAACAGCCTACCAGTCCAGAACATGTGCAGCACAGACAAAAGCACTCTTCCTTCACCGCATCTCGCACTTGCTGAACAATGCTTCACGCAACTGCTCACATTTGATTGCATTTAACGGCATTGCATTGCATTCACATGCGCTCATTCACAAATAATTGCTTGTTGCCTGAGGTTGCCGCGCCCCACTGCGCGTGGTTTGCCAATCGCTTGCCTGATATCGAACAGCCCGTCTTGTGCGCATTTGGCTGCGACCGCCCGAGCGCCCTTCTCGATTTCGCTGTCCGGCCGAATGCTCAGGGGCTTCGAGAGGAGCACTCTGCTGTTGGGGCTCAAAATCGGAACACCAATGCGCAAGACGCCCCCCCATGGCAGGCAATCGACGATGGCCTGCCAGTCGCCGCCGAAGTGATTCAACACGTCTTTGGTCACCCGAATGCCATTGCTGGTATTTCCTCCCAGCTTAGTTATTTCTGCGCAGGAGGCGACCGCACCTGTCAAGGAAAAGACGCAGTGTGCTTAGTGCAAGCTCGGGAGGGAAAGTGGTTTACTGCTCAGTGCCTGGCAGCGCATTCGCCTCAATCTTCCAGAACTGCTGCTGTGTTTGGCTCATGGATGATCATACAAAGCATCCAAGCAACGCCTCGCTCAGTCGCAAGCTCCATTGACCAACCTACATTTCTATCGTGTGACGTTTTCGATTTAAATGACGCTATGCCACTACTGAGATTGCACCAGAGCATTCCTTCTGAATCATTGGCATTGTGTGCACGGGGCATTTGTATTTGCGAACATATCATCAACAACGGAATGAATGTTCGATGTACAATTCATAGCCCCATGCAAGGGTTTCCGCTCCAGGGAGTCACGGAATTCGTAAGCCGAACGGCGCAATACAAGCACTGTGAATATTGCATGGGCGTTGATCTTACCTTGCTGTTCAGCAGATATTTTGCCTGAAAGAAGCAACAGAACGCACACTTGCAACCAGTTCTGTCCAAATGGCATTTCCTACTGCCCTGTAGCAAACAGCCGATTTCAGGACAATGTCGTATCGCTTGGGATCGCAGAGCGATGTCATGCAGCACAAATTTCCGAATATCCTTCGTTTCTCTAGGAAAAAAGGGCCAAATAACACGTGTTCAAACGTGTGCATAGATCACGGGTTTGGGCTAGTTCCTTTTTTTTTGCGTGCATAACATTGATGAAACGCGTATATATGAAATCACAAAAGGAGTCATTTGGTCCTTTTTGCCTAGTGTTTTCGGACATGAATATTATTTTCTTGTTATTTTTTCTTTTTGGTTTCGGTTTTACAAGTCTCGATTATCAATAATGTCTTTCATTACCCCTTCATGACTTCATATCCGGGAATTATGGGTATCGAATAAACTTTACATTCGGGAACTTGCGGACTGTGATTATCCTTGTGGCAATAAATTAATGCCCAAATGCCAGTTTGCTGAAAACACTGTGAGGAAATTGTCCGGGAAAATCAGCCGGAATCCGAGTACCTGCAGATTTTCGAATCTTCCAAGGCATCAAGTTTCAAAGCAATAAAAATCACCAAATTGCCCGATGTGTATTCAACCGCAACTTCGGTGCAAAGTACATGTCTGAGCTTTCCTGCACCAATTTCGTCTGACAGGGTACGTGCGGTCGAACAGACTGTTCACAAACGAATTCAAAATGCAATATCTAAAATTCCAGTGTTCAAAATTCAAATCAAAGATTCAAATGCAATTGATAAAAATTTGTATAGAATTTGCATGTGATGTCGGAAAGTAATACAGACGCCTGTCAGTGTATGAAGCGTCTTGTTTGGACGGTAAAAAGCCAACCCGCCACCCACTGTTTCCACTTTCAATCGCAACCGCCTCTAACTTTAAATGCCTCCATGCCTCAACAAAGCCACATGGCCATTCTCATGACGTGGTCATGCGCAGCTCTGCATAACTCCACAGATCACCGAGCGTATTGCAAGGGGGCACCTGGGGTCCCGAATGCCGACCCACCCACCAGCAGACCGATTGCCGGTGTGTCAATGCCTCTTCCGACGCCTCGCATTCATCCCTCCGTCCCCGTTCGCCCCACCAGGCCTCCAGCGATGGCGGGGGTCGCACGCCGATCCAAGGATGGTCCAGGAGCCGCCTGTTGGTCGGCTCAAATTTCGGTATCACAGTCCGCTGAAAACATCAGACAAAAGCGCCGGTTGCGGACACGTCCCGTTGACATTCAGGCAAAGTTGAATGGCAGAAAATAGCCGATGCAGATGGCCGTGGTGGGCTTGTGCTGGACGAATGGCAACTGTGGCAGGAAGGTTGCAGCTGTTTTCGCTGGCCTGGTGTATCCTCGGTCGAAGCGTTGGAGAGTTTCGCAGGAACGTTTTTGGAAGTTTCAGCAGCTACACAAGAGGGACGACACTTTTGCTATTCTGCCACAGTTAAGGCGAGCATGGCGATGGTGCGGGGCGGGCAGGGAGGCTGGGCCAGAGCCGTTGCACCCAAGCATGAACCAATTGTCGACGCAAGACGCACAAGGAGGCCCACCCCCCACCTCACCTGTCCAAAATATCCTCCTCGATCCTGCTACACGCAGCTGGCATCCACAGCCACAATAAAATTCCTGTTCCGGGTCTCCCTTAGCAAACAAATGTGATGTAATGCTCTGGAGTGCAGTAGGAGTCCCTATATAGCGCCCCCTCCCCCCCCACCCCCGTGACATGGCCAAAAGGGGGGCGCTATTTGGAGCCGGGGGCGGTATTGTGTCAAGGGGATACCCTGAGCAACCGGTGTAAAGGGTACCCTGGCCGCCAGTGTAGGGAGTACCCTAAACTGCCGGTGTAGGGGGGATCATGGCCGCCAGTGTAGGGGTACCCTGGCTGCCAGTATAGGGTGTACCCTGGCCGCCGGTAGGGGGTACCCCAACTGCCAATGTATGGGGTACCTTGACCGCCAATGCGGGGGGTACGCTACCCCCAGCCTACTGGGTCCATACCCGCTTTTGGGGCCAGCGACTGTCGCGGCGCCGAAGTCGCAGGCGCTGGGGCTGTCGCAGTGAAACAAAGCACTACAGGAATGGTGACGAGCCATAAAGGGAGTCGCTAAACCTAGACAGGTCGCTAAATAGGGGTCGCTAAACCGAACCCTTGCACTAGCTTGAGGTCCCACTGCGCAACAAAGCTGCATAAAGTACTACATAAATGGTGACATGCCAAAAAAGGGAGCGCTATCGGGGGGGCGCTATACAGGGACCCCCCTACTGTATATTGAAAACACAGCCAACACATGGACACCAAAATCACCTGTGCCGTCTTGTTGTTCCGCGAGTTCCCCATCGTCGGCCCACCTCTGGCGCCATTACTACGCGCACCATATCCGTCGGCCGTTCAAGGCACCCATCAATCAAGCAACATCAGCGCGCACAACACGGCGTAAGGCGGGCTAAGCCTGAGTGGTTCCGGCTGCCTGTTCTGCTCCAACCGGTGCCACGGCTTGCGGCAAAGGGGAACAGACATCCCAAGGGTGAGTCCTCTCAAGAAGGGCCCCATTCTCTTCACGGAACCGTTCTCTTCAGGGGGACCATCACTGGACAATCTGGGTCCGGCATCTTCCCTGGAAGGGCTGTGGATCGGTCACGAACGGGTTCAGGGACAAGCGATCAAGGGTGCCGGCTGAAGGGATCGATTGCGGCAGATGGGGCGCTGCCTGATGCCAGCTCCGTCGGGGGAGAAGCGTCGACCACGATGGATCGCAAAACAAGGAAAGGCGGGGGGCGCAACAGAGCGACGGCGTGCGACTGTGTCGGGCGCGTGGGGATGGGATGGTCCACCGCTTGTGGGGCGGCTCGCCAGGCCACGACGGGACGGCGCAACCGCCGGGAAGCGTGTCGATTGCAAAATGATCACAGGAAATTAAACCCGACGGCGTCGCTCCAAGGGGGCCGCGTCGATTCCGGCCGCGCTTGCAGAGCGTCCGCGGGGCGCGCATCCGCCCGAGATTACCCAAGGGAGGCGTGCCACGGCATCTCGATCGGCTTTTAGCGCCTTCAGCGGATCCTCAAGCCCCGCGGGCGATTGCACCCACGCCCCGATCGCCCGAATCCACTTTCGAAAAGTCGCGGATCATCGATGGGTCGAAGGCCTCACGTTAGGCGTGCACGTTGCGTGACAACGCCAAAATGTTGTGGCGCGGCCGGTTGAAATTCGAGCAGAGAAGGTCCTCCGCGCCTAACTCGACTCGCTCGCTCGCATCCAGCCCTGGACTCCAGGCAGGCTGGCTCACCTTCCCCAACAACCGCCTCGTGCGCGGCAAACCCGTCGAAGGAAGACGCCGCCCTGTCCAGCAATGGGCCACCGTTCCTTGGATGGCCCGAACCGAGGGATGCGCACAAGCTGCGTTGCGGGGCCCTCCTTCGCCTTTTCGCGCAGCGAGGCCTGCTGAATTCGCCGCCCTCTTCGCCCTTATCAGTGAGAGGCGAGACGCGAGGTGGGGCGAAGTGTGGCTGCTGAAATCAGAGCGATGATGTGCGCCGTTGCGTACTGCTGGCCAAGAGGCAAGAATTTGGTTGGCGACTACAGTCAGGGCTTGAGCCGAGGGACGGCAGGTAAGGCCGCGGGCAGTGTAATGAAGCGAATCACATATCCGACTCAGCGCGGAGGCTGCGTGGGTGCCGGGTGAGTAACAGCATCACGTTTATGAGCCTTTCGGCCTGTCAACCGAGATAGCGGGGTTGTGTGGGGTATGAGGATCTGGGGGAGTGATATTGGGGAGCTTTGTCAGATGTCGCTGAGGGTTGAAGAATCCCGGCCCATACTTACTCACCATGCTTGGGCGCTTTGTTGATTTTGCGCGAGTTTTGGTGTACTGGAATCGGGGCTGTCGCTGGGAAGCCCAATGGTACAAGGTTGGGCGTCGGCCGGAACTAGAGATTGTTGCGTGAGCAGCGCGCACTGTACCTGCAAAGCGTGCATTCAATAGTAAAAACTGAATCAGATAACATTTTCTGGGGGCACATATGAAATGCATTTATCAATGTTCTGCGCACTAATAACACAAGAATAACCCAAACCTGCTAACTTTGTACACGTTTGAACATGCGTTATTTGGCCCTTTTTTCCCTAGCGATTATAAACATAGCGTCGTGATTGGCTGGGAGCTCCCTTGAGGGGTGCACGAGGCACTCAGGCTATCACACCACTGGGGGATCACAGGTGGTTGGAAGCTGTGCTGCCGCTGGGGCGATGGACCTTTCCGGGGACTTGGGGGGCAAATCTACGTAAAGCACAAATAATGCAAAAGAATGCTACGACGCGGCATTGTCCCTTTTGTGCAAGACGCCTCCCGAGGGCTGGCCGCAGATGGCAAACGCCAGCGCTCTTTTCGCCCTTTTTTGATGCCCGGCTTGATCGCCCTCACTGGGGAGCAATCAACAAAGGCCTCATCAAAACGCCTCAGTGATTGCACTGCAACCGTAGCAGCGCCACTAACACATATAATTGTGGGATCACAGCGCCAGGCGTGCCATTACCAGCCCAAGCTTTGGGCCAAGCCCGCAATGGGATATCCACGAAGACCACAACCACACGTTCAACACAGGCTGATGAGTGTGCTTAGAAATTCTATCTGGAGTCGTTTCTAGTTCACTTGCTATCAGCCAACAGATCAATCCGTTGGGGGATCCGTTGGCTGAGTCCATTGGCTCATGCACGCAGTCTAGACTATACAGTCTAGATTCTCCAGATCTGGAGGAAGGTGTGCACCAATCGGATATTTACCACTTTGAGTGGATGTTAATAGCATCCCCATCCCCGAAGTCCCCTTCCCAGGCCAGAGGGGTGTGCTCATGGTGGGAATCGACCCACAATAGCATTGTCCTGATTATGCGATTCGGTGCCATTGAGCGCAAGGGTACAAAGACCTACGGCAGCGGATCAGTGCGCTGGATGTGGCCGCCACGGCGATCAGACACCCGTGCGTTCACAACGTTCTCAGCGATTACCCACAGGGTGCGCACAGGTCGCACTTGTGTGGATTGGTCACTTTTCCAGCTGCTGAGGAGGGGAAATGCAGGCTGCAGACGAACTGCGAGCGAGAGCGGCATGAGCACACAAACAATGCAATCCTGGATCCTACCACACCAGATTCGTCCAGCCTATTCACACACCCCGAGCCATCCTCCAATGGCGCCAAAATATCCCAAGCGCCCCCAGATCAACCAGCAGGACTCCCGAACCCATGCGACAGCCCCCCCACCCCCACCCCCACCCCCACCCCCACCCCCCCCACACACACACAAAAAGAAGAAATCTACAACCCGCCTCCCACTCCGGCTGCCACAGTCCACCTCACTACACATGTTTTCTGTGTATGCCGTGTGTCAAGATGGCAAAGTCCCCGGAACCGATGGGCGCACAATGGACCAATTCCTCCCAAGTGCGGGTGGATGTGTGGGCGCGGTCATGATGTTCGCTATGCGTGTGTGGGTGTACATACCCGCGGTGTGGGAATGAACGTGAATGCCGCCTTGAACGAAGGAAGAAAACCCAGGGAAATGACAAAGGAGTTCCTCTGAGAGATATCTTGACAAAAGGGGATCCTCTGACCGCTCCCTGTATATCAGATGCGTTGCCAGACCGGCGCTAGGCCGGCGTCGTTCGGCAAGATGGTCTTACTAGGAGCCCCACAGATGACCCCCTTTAAAGGACAAAATTTTGTCAATTTCCCCCTTGGTGGTTGAATTTCAATCAGATGTTTGCATCCCTAGCAAGAGTTGTCCCATGCAAGTCAGTTCGCACTCACAAACACCCTATTCGCCTACACATCCGTGCTTTTCTTTGCTACGAGCGCATTTGCAAATGCCGAGAGAGGCTCTGCCATAGCTCCGATTTCTCCTTGCTCTCACTGCAGCCACGGTTGCCGCTTGGTCTCCCCCACTGCTCCAATCGCTGCGTGCTCTCTCCAGCAGCTCGGATTGCTGCTTGGTCTCCCCGGCAGCCCCGATCGCCGCGACTCTCCTTCACACCCCGATCGCTGTGGCGCCCTCCCAAGGTGCCGATCTGGTGCCGGTTTGCTGCTGGTCTGGCAACGCATCCAATGTACAGGGGTCGGTCAGAGGGGCCCCCTTTCGTCAAATGCACACCCGCAGAGGACCCCCTTTTGTCACGGAGGACCCCCTTTTGTCATTGTCCCTAAAACGTCACACTTCCGAAGTACAAGGTTTGCCTTTCCCGCGTGCAATGGACTCCTCACTTTTCGCCGTTGTACCGCAAAATCGACGGCAAAAACCTCAAAGCTCGCACGTACTGCCCGTCCTTCCTCCCGCAGCAAACCCGCAACTGACGCCATAAGTTCTGCCCCCGCCCAAGGCGGGCACGCCCTCCCCCACACAAAACAATGCCGACCTCCACCCAGCTGCTGCCCGCGCTCCTGCTCGCGGCGCTGGCCGCGACCAGCGGCCAGCCGGTGGCCACGCCGGCCGCCCCTGGGCCCTCATCCCAGCCTGCCTGCCTCGACTGCCCATCATTTTGCGATTGCTCTCCCTCGGACGGCGTCTGCCGGTGCCAATCCTGCCAGTTCTGCCCAGCGCCCTGCGCCTGCAGCCAGCCGGGGCCATCTCCGCAAGATGGCGCCGAACTCGAGGATCCGAGCCTGAGGGACCCATCGTGCTCGTGCCCGGCGTGCGAGCTGGACTGCGGGCCGGGGTGCGAGTGCACGTACGGGCTCGATGGCGGGCAAACCTGCGGCAGGTGAGAATTGCAGCACTTGAAAGATAGCGGGGCGCAAAACAGGCAGCCCCTGCTGAGCAAGTACACGCAAGGCTGTCTTCCATGCTGTAAAGTGCGGCAAAATTTGGAAGAGAACGCGTTGTGTCTCCCGCGGGCAGGCGTTGGTGGGAGATTCGCCTCTGGTCGAAAGGCAGCGGGCCACGCAAAGGGCGGCCCCTGATAGGGAGGCGCACGAGGCTCCTTTCCGCGCCGCAAAATGCGGTGAACATTTGACGAGGTGGTTTGGAGCCTCCCGCGGCAGGCGCGCGTCGGGAAGCGGGCAGCACGATTCCCCCCCCCCCCCCCCTTTCCCCACTTCTTTCTCTGCCGAGCACGTGCGTGGGAGCCTCTTTTCCTTTTTTTGAAGTGCCGTGGACTCTCCTGGCGCAGGTGCGGGTCGTGCCCGGTGGAGTGCCCCGATCGGTGCGACTGCGTGCCGGCTCCCGGCGGGATCGCGACCGAGTGCAACTGCTACTTCTGCGCCGTGAGCTGCGGGAGCGGATGCTTCTGTTCGCCGACCAAGGCGGGCGGCGAGTGCACGTGCCCGCCGCCCAGCCCCACGCCGGCTGCGGAGAGGTGCCCCCCGCCGGGCCAGCCGCTGCCTGGGGGCTCCGACTTTCGCAGTGAGTGTCCCAGAATCCCCTGGTTGAAAGTTCTCTGAGTAAGAAGTTGACTTTGAAAGACGCAGACCTGCCCTTGGACCGTGCGGGGCGTTGGAGTGGTTGCGCGCTTCCAAGGAGCGCATTGCGTTTCTCATCCGCGGAGGGTGGTGCCCGCGTGGCCCCAGGAATCTCGCCTGCCTTGCCGAGGCAGGCGGGATCAAAAAAGGGAAATGAGAAAATCCCCTGGCGAATTTGGGAGGCAGTTCTGCCTTTCTGCCGGGACCCTGGCGCATGGCTGGGGACTGGGGTATAGATCGTGTGCTTGCTCCTCGTTGTCGTGCGCCTCGTTGTTAGGCGCGCATTTCTTTTCTATTCTCTGTTGTTTCGATGCATTGTTGGTGGCGCGCCCATGTGTTGACGCCCGCGGCGTTTCCAGGGTGCGGTTGGGATCTTGAGCGGGCGGCCCGGGCCAGCCTCGGACGGCACGGGGCGACGGGATGTGCCGGACGGCTCCCATTCGAGGCCGGGTCACTGGGAGCCCGGGGCCGATCCGATGCGGAGCGTTTAGTTGCAGGCTGGTTCAAAAGGGAACAGCACAATGTCACTGTCGCAGGCACCCCTGAATGCCTGCATATCTGTGTGGACACCTGTGTGTCCATCCAGGGCCAACTGCAGTGTATGCACATTCCTGCCTGCGACTTTCCCATCTCCCCTGTTGCACGATGAGTGAAGCCGTGCATTCAACAGCACCTGCGAGAGGCAAAACTCTGGACATCGTCCTGGCAGGCCTGAATTCATCAGAAACCGTGCTGCTCGCACTTGGCTGGGCTGCTGCAGTTCGACACAGTTTGCATCTCCGGAGGCATGCCTAATGAGTATACCTTTGAGAGTCTCTGCTCCCTAGCATTTGATGAGGAATGTGACAGAACACAGCCCTTATGTTACACAGGGCGCTTTTTCTGCTCCCTAATACAACACCGATCCCTTGTTGGAAGTTTCCTGCACAGGTCGATGGTGCTGACAGGTCTTAAAGTGGAATGTGATGCGACATGTAACACACAGCCCTTCTGGGGATAGAAACTCGAGCTGGTCTCTTTCCATGCCAGAATCCACTCTGAATACCTTCACATGTTCAGAGCAATGCAATGTACATTTATGCTTATGACATCCAGTTATGCTTAAACACACATACATACTATTCATAAACATCCATGCATATGTTTATGACTGTTCCTCTGTAGTCAAGGACAATGCGCAAATACCCAAGTGTCCCAGGGAATGGACGTAACAATTGGTTCTGCTGGAGCCACCTCCTTGCTGCATGCAGCCAGATCATTTGGTACCTTGAGTGCAAGCAGGATGCTACAGGTGGCAAGCAGTGTCTGCCAACACCGAGTCCATGTGCTTCCTCCCATCATGGACGGTTTGTTCCCATCGATGGACGATGCATCCAAAAGTGCTCTTTAACTCTCTGGCAAGCTCCAAAATTGCAGTGCTGACCCAGAGGCTGTCCATGTCCTTGCACTTGATAAATCTCGCATTGAATACAGAATGGAAAAGATCGGGCAGACGGTTACTTCATGTATACATATTTGACTTTGAATTATATGAAATATGTTTTTAACTATATGGCTGTGAGAGATGGTGTGGGGTTGTGAATGAGCGCCACTGCCATTCACGTCTGCTGACGAATGCTCTGAACTGAATTTGTTTGGCTTGCCGACGATGCAGGCATTGTTGAAAGGGAGTGCTGCCGTTCATCGAACTTCGATGCATGTGAAGCAGGTGGGTAGTGCACTGGGTTGTGTGGATTGCACTTTGTCCACTGGAGGCACACTCCATTAGGTTGCGTTTGCTTTGTGAATCAGGCTGATGTGGACTAATCGCACTCTGCCAGGCAGATGGCAACTGCCTAAGTGCACATTGTACACTCAATCAGATCGATGTCCTGTCTGTCTAGCAGATGTTCATTCCAACAGATGGACGTAAATTGTGTGTATTCAATTGCAGGCATTCTGTCTGGTAGATGCACATTTCGTTGGGTGTATGTGCAGCACAGCACCGTACTGTGAGCTCAGCATAATCCAAGTTGCTTCCTTTGTTTTGCCTCAGAAACTGTCCTTTTTTTTGACAATCTACCATCATTGATTTCTTGTGTGCTCATGGATTGTCGTTTCACAACGTGGCACCTGTGCTTGAAGCCAGTTCTGGGTTGTGGTTGCTGCTCTATCACCCTGCCACTGTGGTACATCTACAGTACTGCTTAATCGGTGGTGGCAAAAGTAATGCCAATCGGGAAGGGGTCCTGGCACAGTGCTCTCATCCGGCACCAAGCACTGAGCAGCTGGATATGGCTGCCTTTCAGTGACTTGGGTGGATATTTGCTGTTGCACTTGTCTACAGATTCAATGGTATTGGCTGTCACAGTGTTGCCTCTTTCCAGTGCCAATGGCATATGGTTGACATTCTGCACGTTGATGATGTATTTGCTAGAATTGCGTCAGCTGTCAACAACACCCCAACATTAAGGATACGCCTTCATTGATTATGACTGGTGGTGCATGCCACACCTGTTAAGCATAGGATTGTCTTTCTCCAAACTTGGGTGAAACAGTCATCTGTGGGGTTCCCGGAATCTCGATGTCCAAGAACTGTAGCCTCAATCAAGTGCAAAGACGCGGCATCCAAGACACTCACTGTTGGTGCAGTCCAGCCCCGAATGCTGCCATCTGTGTAGGTGAGTGGTGTCACATATATCTCAAATTGTGTTCTTGTGGTTTCGGTGGGCTCCTAATCGAGCGCTCAACACATCTAATTTTGACATTGTTTCACAGCCGTGACCGAGAGGGAACTACAGTCTCGCCTACAAGGCTAGTTGCTGCGCACCTTCGCCGTTTGCTTTCTTTGTGGATGTGGCACTGCCTTCAATGAGGGCAACATTCCCTGCAACAGGCAGCATGCAGCTTTGTCGCATTGTGCAGAGACGCAAGTCGGCTCTGACTGCAATTGCTTGTGAGGGGAAGAGGGGCATCCTAGTGTTTCGTGGGTGATAATGGGAAAACCTGGACTCGTTTTTCTTTTCAGTTTGGCAGTTTTCAGTTGTGAATAAACGAACAATGGGCTGACAAGGGCGTTTGGCGGCAGCATGGCGCTGGCATTGCGCCACCCTTTTTGTGGCCTCCGTGGTGCTGTGTGTTGTGCTGGGATGAGTACTGGATGAGGTCAACTGTCGAGTACAGGACAAAGTGGGCTGTGCACCATTCGGTGCTGCTCAATTGGTGTGTGGGGATAGTATGGCAAGAGCGGGATGGTTTAGCTCCATCTGCAGGAATGTGATCGCCTAGTTCAGTGTTCTTGCGGGGCTGGTGCGAATGTCGTATCGTGATCTCTAATAGATAGAGTTCTGGCGGTCATGGCCGCGTGCGACTGTGGACAACAGTCGGGTTTTGTGGTTTCGTGATAGAGGTGCGTTGTATTGGACGTCCCAAATTTGAAATTTACCAGAAATCTGAAGCGCTTGCATTTGGAATATTGGGGAAGCTGCATGCGGACCATTCGCTACTGAAAGAGTCTTCGGATGCTTGGCGATCGCTGTGCTTGCAGCTTTGCCATGTTGAACCCGACTGAACCCGACTGGAAAGTTGGCAACAGGCAACAGGGTGATTTGCTTTCGCACAGCCGTATCCCGTCACTGCATCTGGGAGGGCTGCAACGTGACCACCTGAATCTGTGCCTTGCCAGAGGAGTAAGTACAGGCACATGAGGTGGAAAACACTAGGCAGCAAGGCTCCTTGTTCGTGTGGCGACCCCGTGCTGTGCACTAATCTGCTACATGCGCATGTGGGTGTGCATGTCTGCAAGACATATCCAAGGATGAGTACAAGCAGAGGTACTCATGCAGATCGAACATGTACTGATGTTCCATGGGGAAGAAACTACCCGAGTCTGGGGACGGACGTGATGATGTTTTCTATTTGGGGAAGGGTGGGCGGGGGGGGAGGTTTTGAGAAGCCAAGGTGCAAGTGCCCACAAGGAAATGTGCATGGCTGTGCCGTGGAGGGAACGACTCAAACATGAAGACAAGACAACCCGACCTGGAGGTGAGAATCCGGGCAAAATGTGCATAGTGCCCCTGGAGTTCTGTGGATTTGGAACCTCAGCTTAGTTCAGAACATTCTCAGGAATGCCATCAAAGTCTGTCTTGGTCCACGCGGCCGTTCATCTTCATCCAGCACAACTGCAGGGGACCCTGAGCTGTGAGCAAGGGGGTGAAAGGTTGCAGCCCAACTGAAGCGGATGAAACCTGCCAACCAAACTGGCCAAACCTCAAAAGCTCAAGCCCTTGAGACAGGGGAAATCCCGAAAGCGCCTTGCGCCTTGCGACATCACCTGCTGACTGAAATGGCAGCGTCAAAGGGCCAGCCATTTGTCCAAGTGCAGAGCACGTCAATGGCTGTGACGGCAGAGTTGCCCACATCTTAAAATCACATCGACAGCACCGGAGAACTTGTGCTTCGGAAGCATGGAATCCAGGGAAATCATGTGCATGAAATATACCTTTGTATTTTCGTTACAAAGATAACCGATGAGGAATTGCACGCCCCACGCGAGTTCAAATGGTGTTGTTGCGGTATCGTATAGTCTTGCCCATTTGTGCGCGCACGGCCAGTTCGCCCCGATTCAAACTCCTGGGGAATGTTGCGATCGCGTGGGCAACTGGCCAGCCGTCGTGCAGGCGACGCTCACAACCATACTCTTGGACCGCACAAGGACACCCATTCCCGCACCTCTGCTCATGGGTCCAACCGAGTGCTGTCCTGGCCTCTTTCCCTTCGGTTCCGATACATTTTTAGCCCCCTGCCGACCAGCGATTGCACGTCTTTTCCGCTCCACGGGCCGCTGTATGCAGCGCAATGCCTTGCCGCGCTCCCAGGCTTCTGCCCCCTTTTCCGCAAGATGGAAAACAGCCTCGCAACACTTCAAAGTTGGGAGGAGTACGCTCATTAAAGGTCGCGTTCCCCTTTCTGCCAAAACTCTCAGAAAGCCGCAACGGCAGAGGACGGTCTTCGCTGCACGGCGCCATGGGCCGCCGCAGACTCGGGGGTCATCGAAACATCAGCTGTGAATGATGAATGAATGAATGAATGAATGATATCCAGTTACAGGTTAACCGATACAAATGCACCAGGGTGCACACTGCACAGCGCTTACACGCACACGGTGATGTCGCTTGTCGCTGTTGATATCCTTTGTTCACCACACACTCATGACCCAGATGCTAGGTGTTCCACCACTCCCCCGTTCCCCTCTTGCAGAGCGACTCAAGACCGCTTGGCCCTACATTCCTATCATAAGCTCTGAAACCGTCACAGTGCTTACAATGCCTACAATGCCTACACACTAGCAAAAAACGGACCAATAACACTTTCTGCGAACACATATGCGTGCATTCCATCAGTGTTCTTCACGCTGAAAACACGAAAATAACCCAAACACACAAACTTTGTACACGTTTGAACACATTTTATTTGGCCCTTTTTTTCCTAGTGACACTGTCTACAATGCCTGCCATGCCTACAATGCTTGCAAGCGCGACAGTTTCTCACCCACAGCCTCTCGCCATCCCATCCGAGGTTGGCCTCCAACAGCCAGCACTTGTCGCCCGCCGATCTGCCCCCGACCCGCCCGGGGCCCCAAAAAACGCGCACAAGACTGCCAGGGAAAGCGGTCGCCACATCCTCGCGTGCCTTGCCATCCAGCTTTCCTTGGGATCCACGAACTCCTTGGGTTTCTTGCTCAAACAACCGAGGGCGTGCCGGCGAAGGAGACCGAGGCTGACACAAAGGTGGATCGCGATTGGGCGTCTGACTTAAGGGCCAACATGCCTAAGCCCTAAAACCTAATTCAGAAGTACGACCAAACGCCCAATCGCGACCCGTCTCCACGTCAGTGGTACGTGTCCGTATCTGCAGAGTGTGCACTCAGCTTGGCGCAGCTGGGGCTCTAGAATCTGTAGAGACACAAGCAGGTTTATTGTGTCCCTGGCTGGTGGCGACCATGCCCTTGAGTTTGATGAGCTTGGCGCGATGTCCTTGATATTGGCGCGGTTGGAATCCAGCTTGGCGAGATCCGCAGATCTTGGAAGCCCCGTGTCCAGTCGCCAATAAACGGGACACATCGGAACGCCAATGATATCACTCAGTTGGCGAGACTTGGGATCCAGAAATGTTGGGAGATGTCGGCAACCTCAGCACCTTCGCCACACCAATTGCCATCCAGCAGGCTGGCGCTCAGTGAGACGGAAAGAACGGTATTTCCGTATTAGCAAAAATTTCTGGTGCACCCCTAGTTGACGTTCAGAGAGTACCCCAAAAATATCAATTAGGGGTGCTCCAGAATTTTTTGCTCACACAAGAACAAGGCACTCAGAACGCAGGGAGACGACTTCAATATTGAAGTCATTAATGTCATTAACGACAAAGCGAGACAGCGGCAGCTTCATCTCACACCCAAAGAGTGCCCAAAAAATACAGCAAAAGTGCCGAAAACAGTGCCAGTACGTGGCAGCGCGTCATATGGGCAGACCGGAGTCAGACAAGCCTCCAAAAGACGCAAAATACAGAGGAGCACCAAAGTCGTTGCTGGGCGCGTGCGATTGCTTAGGGGCTTCCCGCCTGGCGGTCTGCCACGGAGCTGGGTGAGATGGCGTAGGAGGGGCGCGTGGAGGCGCCGCGTCGCTGACTGATGGGGACATTGCTTGGTTTTCTGATCGCGGGAAGTAGCACTGGTAGAAAACGCCATGTTCGCGACGCCGGCTGCGATGCCATTCTGACGCAATTTGATGCCGTCACAGTGAGTGCGATGGCATAAAAGCGTCTGTGATGGCATCAACTTACGTCAGATGGCATCGCGGTTGGCATCGCAAACAGGCTATTTTCCACTGTTGTAGGGCGTACCGGGTTGAGTTGCGGTGAAACGGAGGGTGTGGCAGAAAGATTCCGGGTATCAGAAGATGGTCTGAGGAAGGGGGGCTTTCGCCAGGGCTTTGGTGGTCACATGTACAGAGGGCGCGGGGATCCCCGCGCTCCGGAGCGATCCCGGCGCTCCGGAGCGCCGGGGGTAGGTGGATGGAGAGCGGGCTCTGTATTTAGCGGGTGCGGGGGGGGGGCAGGGGCCTCTGTATTGTGGCCCTCGGCATGGCAGCTGTTAGCACGGTTGCATGGGGTTCCCGTGTGCCTCTCGCGGCGGCGTAGGCTCTCATACTGGTCGCGAGATTCGAAAAGATCGAACGCTGTTGCGCTCAGGCCATGGCAGACGTTGGGTACACAGTCAGAGAGGTTGAGGCAGCCAGGCTGAGCCGTTTGTGAGCCGCTTTCCTTGCTGTTCAAGAACAGCGCTGCCAATGCCGCCGTGTTGCCTGCCAAAAGTGGCGACCCTTCGTCGCTGCGTAGCCTCGTTGAGGCGGAGAGAACCGCTTCCGTGTGTTGCATTGTGAACAAGCCCACCCTGACCGGTGCCTTGACTTCGTCGAGCTTTGGAGAGCGGCTGCGACCTGTTGTGGCATTCTTTGAGGCAGTTTGGAAATTTTCTACAAGGATATTGGCATGCTTGAATGCCAGTTGGACGGCCGCTGCCCGTTTGAAGTTTCCCCTTGCCGTCGCCTCTATTTTTAGCCGTAGGCATCGTTGTGGAAGGCAGTTCTTCACCAAGATCTTGGCTCTAGGGCCGGTTAGCGCTAGGAGCGAAGCTCGGTTGTTCAGCACGCCCTCAACTGACGCGGTGCTGAGGCTGTCTACATGGCCCAGCCATCCGTTCAGGGGTGATTGGCTGCGCCATCTCCGGGGACAACGTCCAGAATGGACCGCCAACGTTTCCACTTGGAAGAGGGGATCGGGTCCTTGTGTTTGAACTGCAGGTCGTGTTTGTCTTCCGGCTTGCTAGAGAGTGTCTTGTGAAGGCTTCCTGAGCGTGTCCGTGCACTCTACGGTGCCAAAACCGTAGCGAAGCGCGTCGCCCGTCAAACGGGTTGATTCCGCACGTCTACCATAGTATATTATACACTTCCGCATAGCAACGTAACGTTTTATATGGAGCAACAACAAAAACGTAATGGCGCCAAGACAATGTGGAGCAGCGTGAGGTGCAACACCAGGGTCTCTGGACAGCTCGTGGCGTCTAGCAGCTTCACATGCGCGAGTCACTGAGGCGGAAAACCGGCATTTGAGGCCATTGAACTGAGCGGAGTCGCCACTTTGGCTGTGACCATGATGCGGAGCATCCAAATCAACGGTATATCGAAAACGTCCAGAGCAGAAATCTAAAACGCTAATAGGTCTCCAGCTGGTTCGCCACTGGGGAAGCGGTTCCGTTGGAGGCAGTCTGGAAACGAGGTGGAGGCAACGGAGTTACAGACAGATCCCAAACAGCGATGTCCCTTTACGGCCAGGGCATCCATTCCGTCCATATGTCATGACTGTGTCACATCAACGCTGAAATTTCAAAATGCTGAAGGGTTTGATGTACTGCGATACATTGCCCCCTTGTGGGCTTGCGCACATGTGCACGCGACACCGTGGGGACCGCGCCAGACACTTGGCAATCGGATTTGAGTACGAGGGTCGGGAGGCCAACAGGCCGATCTTGGGTCGTCAGTGGGCGCGGGGTACCGCAGCGACGCCTTGCAGCGGGCGGCAACAGGACGTGAACGGTGCTGCCGGAGGCCATGCTCCAGTTTTGTTTCATGGCCGTTCTGGCGGCCGTCCTGTTCGCCGCCGGCCCTGCTGGAACTGGGCGGGGGGCCCTGGCCCAGGTTACGTGCCGTGAGGTGGATGGTATCCTTGTGGATTGTGTGGAGGTGCCCGTGGAGCGCCCGAGGTACTCCTGCTCTTTCCAGCCAGCAACCCGGCTGGCGGGCGGCGGTGCATACGACGTGGCCGTCGAGGACAGCCCTGAGGCCTGCTGCGATAGGTGCTTCAATGATACCCGCTGCTTTATGTGGCATCGCGACAACAGGACGGGCGACTGCGGACTGTGGGAGATGATTGGGGCCATCCGCGGGACCTTCGATGACGCCAATTTCACCACTGGCCGGAACCCCAGCACGCCCGAGCCGGCGGCTTGCACCTCGTGTGAGGTGGCGACAGGCGAAGTTGAAAAGCTGGGGCCCTGCGAGGTCATCAAGGGCGTCATGTGCCAGCAGCCATATCTCTCCCCCACCAAGGGCCAGATGGTGGACACCGCGAACAAGTGCTGCCAGCTCTGCGAGCAGACGTCCCAGTGCAGGTCGTGGACGTGGCGGCGGAGCCAGAAGCGGTGCTTCATGGTGGGGCGCAGCTGCGTCAAGCGCATGAACGGCGACTTTGTGAGCGGGGGTGTGGTGTGAGCGCCGGATGCGGTCGAAAGGCGCCGCAGCGGAATGGACTTGTGTGCGTTCTTGTGTGCCTGGATGGTGGGCGGGCGTGGGGTTGTTGGTCCCGGAGAGTGAAGTTTTGAAGCGGTGAAGTGCGCCGAGGGCATGGTTGGCAAGCAGGAGGTCATGTCAGAGGCGGCCATCACGACGCTGCTTGTTCTGTCATGTTCCCAGTTGACCGGTCTCAGCGGACGTCGTTGCCGTTGCGCAACCCGTTCGCACGATGGTCGTTCTGGCGCTCGATGGGTCTTGCGAGCAGATTTTCTCTCGAAACACGTTTTCCATTGTACACGTTGAGAGCACGGCCAATTTAAATTCTCTTTCGTCACAAGCCCCCAGAATCCTGACGGGTGGCAAGTGCCCGGCAGGTGCAAGGGCAATACTGTCTGGCAGGCGTGAGAAGAGCCTCTGTACTTCACGCGATGGTCGAGAAGTGCATGCAAAGGCACCCAGCAATATTTGCCGCAAAACAACTGCAATTGGATGGCATGTGAAGTTCGCATCGTGAAGGGTCCACACTGTGAGCCTGCACCCAAAGTTCAATGGCAAGCGTGCGCGACTGCCAAGGTGGGGTTGCCACATCCTCGAGCACTCTGCTTTCTCCTTTCCAGGCGCCGACAAATCGCGTTCACAGGTCAGTTTTGACCGTGGATGGCGGTTAAAATTTCACCGTTGATGCATGGTAATTACCCGTGCACTGCCCGCGGGTGGGCTTGGGGGGGCATGCACACGCATCTCGTGAAGTTCCAGGCGCATGGCAATCGGATTGGGGATGAGGGGTCGCATTCAGAGCCACCCCACATTGGGTCGTCAAGAGCCGATGAGTCCAA
>CAJHUC010001469.1:0-34155 GCA_905146915.1 Ostreobium quekettii
AATACTGTACTAGCTTTTTTGATAAGCCCCATTAATTGGCGACCCGAACAGGCTTGTTATTTTCGGCGCAAACACGTTCTATATACAGCTATTTGTGCGTAAAAATGGTTTTTGCGTTTTTACACGTCAATAGCCGTAGAAATGGGTAAAAGTGGGACCTGCGCTCTTAGGGACGGTACATACAGACTCACAGAGTCTGGGCAGTGGCAGTCTGATGCGCTGAGGTACGCATAAGCGATCTTTTGCTTGGCGACGTCGTTGCCCTTGCTGAGGGCGAGGTGTGCGCTGTGTTGCTGGTGCTGGAGAGAGTGGAGGATTGATCGTTGATTGAGGGATATCAGGCTTGTTATTTACGCCATAAACACCGATTGTATTTACGTTTTACACGTAAAAACGGTTTTCACGTTTGTATGCACACAATAATTTTTATGCTTTTACACAAAAACGCGTAAGAATACCACTTCCGGGGAATGGCATCCAGACGCGCTCGAATGGGCAGGAAGCGAATTTTGTTCCACTCCATCGTGGCCCTTGCCAAGTGGGAAATGGACGCTGTATTGCAGGCGCTCAAGGGGCCAGAGAACTGATCACCAGGCTTGGTTTTTACGTTTACGTTTACGTTTTTACTTTTACGTTTTTATGCGTAAAAACGTAAACTTGCAAAAGAGCCCAACTTTTACGGCTATTTTTACGTTTTTACGGCTCCCTGGCACGCCCAGATTACATGATGAAAGTTGCGTACAATGGTCAGTCCTCCGCCATATCCAGCACCCGCAACACAGTGTCCACCTCGCCCTTGGCAAGGGCGATGATGGTGTTTAACAAAAACTCGTTTTCTGCTCCTTCCAGGGCGTCTGGCTGCCACTCTCTGGACTCCGTAAGTCTGTATGTACTGTCCTTATGTACACCGGGCAGTTTTTACGTCGTATTTGCGTATTTTTACGCATTTTTATGTGTAAAAACGTAAAAACTGTTTCTACGCGTAAAAACGTAAATACGATCAGTTTTACGGCATAAAAACCATGCCTGCTGATCACTGTACGCAACTTTCATAGTGTAACCTGGGTGTCACAACGAGCCGCAAAAACGTAAAAACAGCTGCAAAAATAACTTCTTTTGCAAATTTATGTTTTACGCATAGCAAGGTAAGCGTAAAAACCAAGCCTGGGCGTCGCTATGGTTGTGATCGGGCAACGGGGCGTGTGGGCCTACGCTTGCGCTCGCCGGCCAGCACGTTGGCGCTCACCACAACACGGGACCCCCTGGAGCAGGGCAATCGCCGAGTGCACCGGCACATCCCATTGGCACCCGGGGTCTGATGAGATACTCACGGCAGGCTTGGTTTCCGTTTGAGTTTACGTTTTTACGCTTATGTTTTCACGCATAGAAACGTAAACTTGCGAAAGGGGCTATTTTTATCGCTATTTTCACGTTTTTGCGGCTCGTTGGGACTGCCAGGCTGCACGATGAAAGTTGCGCACAATGATCAGTCCTCCGCCATCTCCAGCACCCGCAACAAGGCACCCACCTCCCCCTCGGTAAGGGCAATGATGGCATGAAGCAAAAGTTCGTTTTCTCCCCATTCCAGCGCATCTGATTGCCACTCCCAGGACTCCCCAAGTCTGAATGTACTGTCTTTATGTACACGGAACTTTACTTGCGTTGTAACTACGTAGTTTTACCCGCTTTTACACGTACAAACGTAAAAGCTATTTTTGCTCGTAAAAAAATAAACACGGTCAGTTTGTACGCCGCAAACACCATGTCTTACGATTTGTCGGTGGGGTATTCATGGGGTTACTATTGAGCACACTCATGCGGATGCGGGCCGGGCCACAGGAACGCCCAGCCATGCTGATGGGCGGACGCGGATCCACCCACGCGGATCCTCACGCTGAACTGTGCATGAATATGATTTGCACCAGGCGGACCCTCGTCTGTCTTTTCAAACCAGGCCAGCATCCTAGTGTGACTGCCACACTTTTTCCACACCCCACCCTGCCCACAAGCGGTTATTTCAGGGCGGCCCCGCCCACGCACCCCACTCCCACCCGAAGATGGCCTTGAAAAGCCTCCTGCCCTTCGCGGCTCTGCTCTACTCTCTCCTGTCCTTCCTCCCGCGCTTCCCCCTCTCGCTAGCGTGGCTCTCCCTGTGCGACGCATCGCGGGAGGTAACGGCCAAAGGCCGCAGCACGTCGGGTCGGACACGTAAGGACGCCGCCTGGCAGCCGGTGAAGACTTCGGAAACGCCCGGTGACGCGGCCGAGGATAGGCAGCCGCGGCTGGGCGGGCGGGAGGGCTTGGCGCGAGGCTTGTTGGATCGCTGCACCAGGTGAGGGCGGTGGATGGAGGGATGGTTGTCGCGTCGGCGCATGTGGCGTGCTCTGGCGGGGTGGTTGCCCTACTTCGCTCTGCCTGCCAGAAAACGTGACTTAAGTGTGCCGCCGTCTCGCCACCTGCTCAGCAGAAAGCCTTTTTGAGCCGCCCGATGGCCCTCGAGATGTCTGATCCCCCGTGTTTCTGTGGCCTGTGACCATCTCGTGGGCTCTCGGTTTCGGAGGGGAATTTCGAGGCTGGTTGGGGTATGGGCAGTTGATGAATTGACCGGGCACCGGTGCTGATCCAGATTCGGTTGGCGGGCCCCGAACAGAGAGAGGCATCGAGCTGCGGACGTTTCGGCGAAGGCGCTGCCGACGACCCAGCCTGAGAAGAATTCCGACAGCGACCACACGGTGAGTCGGATTGCTGCGTCGCGACCGTGGAGGTCAGTGATCGCGACTGGGCACCGAGAGGGAGGTCCGCGGGCGTGGTCTGTTGGCCTCCTGATCCGATGGGCCTCGGACCACTGAGGGCTGAAACGCGTTGCAAGGGTTCCCCGTCACGCGTCCGCGAGTTCCAGAACAGATTAGTTATGGAGGTCGGTTGGCCTTACCTGCAAAGGAGGGCAGCTGAGCAAAAACGCGAGCAAACAGGGGCCTGCCGCTCCACACCTCAAACAGCGAACGTTAACGCGCTGCGGATCGTCGCTCGCAAAGGCGTCATCAGGCCCGTGCGCGGCCCGGCGGCTGCCTTCCTGGTGACGATCTCTGGGCCGACGGCCATACCGTCCGGTCACACATGCCGAGGGAATGTCCGGGCCGCTCCCGAGCGCCCCGCACGGCCGCCGGCGGCTCCTTCAAAGAAAGCTTCCCAATCCCTGCACGGCTCTCATTTGCGCCCCCGACCTTCTGCCGCTGACGTTCCCGCCCCCTTGTCGCGCAGGCCTCGTCGCAGCTCTTCCAGGACGCCTTCTTCCCACCCCTCCTCTGCCGCGCCCTCCGCGACGCGGACGTCGTCCGGCTGAGCGCCTGCGACCGGCGCCTGCGTGCGCTGCTGACGCCGGAGCTGTTACAGATCCGCGAGCGGGCGCGCCTGGGGGCGGCGGACGTCGAGGCGGTCGCCCGGTGTGACCAGCCCACTTCCCTGCAGTTCCTTCTGCGCATGTCCTGCGCCCTGCTGTGGTCCCTGGCCAGCGGCGGCTCGCTGCCCTTCGACCGCTTCGTGTGCAGCATGGCGTACGGGGCGCGCGGAATGCACGCGGACGCCGTGGGCTACGGCTCGATCCACGATATTTTTGAGTCGGACGATGAGGACGCAGACGATGCGCTGTGGTGCTACTGATGCCCCCTCCCTTCCAAGGGACGGGAATGGAGCAGGCCCTTCGCGGCGCCACTTATGTTCTGTCTCGAGCTTCTTCTCTCCTGTCGAGTTCCCGGCTGTTCCGTCGAGCGGCGGTTTCATTCCATCTTTGGAACGCCAACTCCGGCATGGGTGGCTGATGCGTCGACGGTGGAAGGCGCCCGGCTGAGCGTTGGGTGGCCTGCGTCAGGGGCGATTTCATTCCATCTTTGGAACGCCAACTCCGGCATGGGTGGCTGATGCGTTGACGGTGGAAGGCGCCGGGCTGAGTGTAGGGTGGCCTTCGTGAGGGATGGGCGGGCCGTGAAGGTTGGAGGACCTCTGGAGCTGCGTTGGGTGCCTCTGGCGTGGAAGCCGCCCGGTGCCCCGGAACCCGATCTTGGATCCATGCGAATGCTTGTGCGTTCATGTCGTCTGGGAGCGCTCACGACCCATCAAGGTCACGCTACTGTGCGCCACTGGGTGACAGGTGTGCACGTTGGGTGCCTGCTGGTCGGATTTCTTCCTCCAAACGGTGCCGCCTGGCTGTGGTGTTTGGTCGACAGGGCGGAATGGGTGCCAGAATTGTTTTGATTGAATGGAGGCAACCGCATGGGGATATGCTTGTTGGAGGCCACAAATGTTGGTTGGTGTACCACTATAGAATAGAATTCACTCTGGATGGATGAATCGCAATCAGCACATAGAGATAGGGGGGCTTCATAGTTGTTGCATGTACTCTACCTGTGATTTGTTTGTATG
The DNA here is from genome assembly GCA_905146915.1 of Ostreobium quekettii. Classification (NCBI taxonomy): domain Eukaryota; kingdom Viridiplantae; phylum Chlorophyta; class Ulvophyceae; order Bryopsidales; family Ostreobiaceae; genus Ostreobium; species Ostreobium quekettii. Next base: position 4,420 of record CAJHUC010001469.1, read on the forward strand.
TCTAGTAGACATAGTACATAGACTACAGTCTATCCGTGAGCTTCATCTTTCAAGGCACCAAGCACAACGTGGAATCTGGATCAAAGGCGTTTTGTTGGGGCATTGGAGGAGGACAAGGATTTTTGCAACAGGACGAGAGGGCGGGATAATGCTTCGCGTCACAGAGGAGAAGCATATGTTTTTCATGTCATGGCATACTTGAAACCAGGCCAGAAAAGTTTGTGGCATTGGAATTTCAGATTTACACGGCCGAACGTGAATGTCCATGTCATTATGCAAATGTGTAGTCACGTCTGTATATGCCAACACGTGTACTTGCCGTCAGAGTTAGTTCAACGTTTGATAACCAAGGATGCGCCGCTCATCACAATGATCATTGTCCCTTGCACATATGAATGTGTACCATGTAGTCACAGAGTTCCACAGAACGTGCTCATGCGCAAGAGCCAAACTCACTAGGAAAAAAAGGGCCAAATAGCACGTGTTCAAAAGTGTACAAAATTCATGGGTTTGGTTTATTTCCGTATTTTTAACATGCGGAACACTGAGGAATTCATACAAATATGCTCGCAAAAAGTGGTATTTGGTTCTTTTTTTTGCTAGTGACTCTAGGTTTCAACATGGCGGGAGGGGCAGCGTTCAACAAAGTAATGTCGGACTGCACGTCCAGACACCGCTAATAGTCTGGCAAGTTGCAAGTCGAACTTTTAATTTCCAATTGAGACATACACATCGACAACGACCAAGCCAAAATTCTTTTTAGGCGCTACGACCCATGGTCATGCAGGGAACTTGTAATGTCTCGAGCTGCGCGGCCAAAGAGAGTCTAAGCATGGCAACCGTGGTGTACGGGGTGCTCAAAAGCACATTGATATGCATAGCGGTAGAAGGAATCAGAAGGCTAATGGTCTATGCGGATCAAAACACACTAGCAACAAATTGGCCATTCCACACGGTGTAAAATCGTATAAAATTCGTGTAAAATCGTATACTTTGGAAGCCGATTTTACACGGTTGCTGTCATGACTTATTTCTAGGTAGCATCTTAGTACATAAGTCATTTCATTGTGTTGTTCCTAATGATAGCTAGGTTAGGGATTCTCTTATAGGTCATTTGAATGGTGAATTAATGTTATTTGATTAACCAAACATTATAAATGTGGTTGAGATTAAAGTATTGTAACAATCTTTGTTATCTGTGTGTCTCCCGTCTCCCACCTCCCAGGGGGATCCTAGGGCGCTCCCAATAGGGGGCGCAATAGTTGCTGCTGGTTACACAGTTAAAATCATATGCAACCATATTATTCATCGTGTTGTCCATTAACATGAGGTGGGCCACTTTCATGTATTTTCATCAAGTTGAAAACTACATGGTTTTATAAACCGTGTAATGTGTGATCACGTACTCCTTGGTCAGGGTGTAGTTTTGGTGATCTGTACGTTCTGTCCATTGTGTACCAACACGGTTTTGTGTATTGTTGTTCGTGTCTTGCAGGCTAGGCTACCGCCCATGTTGGCTATGTTAGCACATGGTTTTTCGTGTGAAACACTGTTTTTTGGGGGGTACCACTCATTGGTGGTCCACCCGGGCTCTCGACTGTTTGACGCGGTTGTCCGTGCACAAAATTGTGTCTCTCAAGTATCATCTACTGGGTTCTTAGCTATGTTGGACAACCTGTCATAACACTCAGTTCAATTCCTTTCCATAACATCCATTCGTTACACTATCACCCAACTACTAACAATCATGTATGCCTATCGTCAGGCTTGGTTTTTACGCCGTAAAAACTGATCGTATTTACGTTTTTACGCGTAAAAATAGTTTTTACGTTTTTACACGTAAAAATGCGTAAAAATACGTAAATACAACGTAAAAACTGCCTGGTGTACATAAGGACAGTACATATAGATTTACAGAGTCCGGAGAGTGGCAGCCAGACGCCTTGGAAGAGGCAGAAAACGAGTTTTTGCTAAACGCCATTATCGCCCTTGCCGCGGCGAGGTGGACATTGTGCTCCGGGTGATGGAGATGGCAGAGGACTGATCATTGTATGCAACTTTCATCGTGTAAACTACGTGTGCCAGGGAGCCGTAAAAACGTAAAAATAGCCGTAAAAATAGGCCCTTTTGCAAATTTACGTTTTTACGCGTAAAAACGTAAAAGTAAAAACGTAAACGTAAATGTAAAAACCAAGCCTGCCTATCGTCATCTGCTCTCCTTTGTATCTATCAAACCATTGTGATTTGGCGTGCAACAAAGCATGCACGCCAAGGCCAACACACAATGTGCTTACAAGCAAAATGGACAGCTAGAACAGCCAGACACCCTCAAATCAGTCAATCATTGATGTAGAGGTCATAGGGCCCGTATATGTCAACCTGCTCCAAACTTTTCAGTAAATGATTTGAGTTCGATCTTTGTGGAACAAGCGGATGAGTGTTGGTTGTGCAGCTTTTATTCCGCCTCCCCCAAGGCCCGTGGGCCCACATATTCCTACCACGGCCCGTTGAAATTGTCTCCAAAAACAATCTTGACCAAATCTCGCACAGCCCCCTTGAGGGCACAGGGCATCGAATATGCAATCCACAGCGGTTGTCATGTTTCTTTTTGGACTCGGGGGATGGCATTTGTGGAGATCGCATAAAAGACATGCTTCCTCTGGATAAATGAACACGTCGCTTGCCAGGCCCAAGAATATCGCCCTGCCGCTTTTAAAGAAAGCAATCAAAGGATTAGTTACAGTGTGGCCAGCGGGCTGAGGGCTGTATTGCATGCTGTGTTGTGCTTTCATTCCGTCTCTGGAAATTTCTGCGTGATCTTTCACATGAAACATTATTCCACTGCACAGCACAGACCTCGCTTTAATTATACTTTATTCAGGAAGGGCTGTCCATATGGCATGGACCTCTTCCTTGTTGCATTGAATCTCCCACTCCCAGCTGTACTGATAATGGCTTTGGTCTGATTTTCCCAGCCTGCTTCCACGGCCCCCTTAAAAAGAAAAGAAAAAGAAAGGCAAGGCGCACTTCCTGCGCCAAGAGGTGCTGATAACTGTTTGGGCTCGCTATCCCAGCCTAAGGCCAGGCCCTCCCCAGAAAAAGAAAAAGGAGAAAAAAAAGAAAAAGACCAGAGAAATAGAGTATTTCTCATGGGGAGTAACTCCACACGAAAGTGCCAACAGGCAGGTGCCTCTGGACCGCCTGTCTCCAGCAGTTTGGGTACTCGAATTCTCAATTGCTTCTGCACTGCTGAGTCCATCCATGCCGCAGGGCCCTTCAGCAGCCCGCCATTTCTACGCCGTTTGCCAGATCCACGTAGTTTCCTTTTCCGCAGGGGGACCGCCGCAGAGCAACGCAGCGACAATTTTAAAATCATTTTAAAATCATTTTAAAATCATGTCAAAGTTCACGGAGTGCCACAATGGACAACGTTGTGGCGGTCCCAGGCACGCCATCCATTACGTTGCCCCCCCGTGCCGTCCGACGCATCAGAGTGCCCATCGTGTTTGGTGGCGGCCCCTGCGACGAGTCCCAACCAGTGTCCCACAACGCGCCTCCGCAGCCCCCAGTCATCATTGTCAAGAATTCTCACACGTCGCGGCAAGGAGGTAGCCATCATCTCCACAGGGGCAGCGCACGGTAATCATCATCATCGTGAACAAGGCTTACACATCAAGGCAATGAGGCAGCCATCAGCCCCTATTTCGCATGAGCAAAAGCAGCCCGCGGTCACACCGGGAACTTCGGCTCAAGCGGTTCGCCTATTCGATTTCCCCAACTGATGGTTTCGACGCCCATCAGACACACCAACAAACGGCCCACGCCTCCCTGCACACCGACACACCGGCAGGAAACCGCGGCACGATGTTTAACGACACGCCGAGCGGAGAGCGGCCCGCGGGCGCACCCTCCTCTCTCCGAAGCGGCCGCCGGCGCTGGCGGCTCTCGCTGCCTCTGGCGCCTCTCGGAAAACGCTCCGATCCCCTACTCCCCGGGCACAACCCCCGATAGCTCGCGGCGGACGAATCGGGTCCGGTTATCCTGACGTCCTGCTCCGGCGCTGCCCGTCCGATATCGGATGCGCACCAGCACGGAGGCTGCGGGGTGGGGCCCGAGCATGGAGGGGCTGCCTGACGCCGTGCTGGCGGACGTGTTCTCCCGGCTGCCCTTCGACGAGAGGTGCGGCGACGCTGCCGAGATCTGCCGCCGGCATGCCTGGGATTGGGTTCGCCCAAGGCGGGCAAGGCGGCGATTGATTGAACGCTGTGTGCAGCGACAGGCACGTCCAGAGCGTTCGCTTTCTCTCCGCTTGTTGATTGTTTCCCGCGCCGCCCGTTGCGCCGCGCGCGGAGGGGGGGGGAGGGGATTGGGTGTGTCCGCGGACGCGCTTGTGTGAGATTTTGACGGGCCGACCTTGAGCCGGCTTTTGCGTCTTCTTCTCTTCTGCCCTTGAGGGAGGATAGGAGAGGGAGCCGTCGTAGGGCGGAGCGGGGGTTTGGGGCGGGCGTGGCGTTAGAGGTGCGGTGATGGTGTCCGGGTGGAAGAGGGCGTTGCTTTTGGAGTCACGCGCAGTGGCATCACGCCCGTGTGGGCTGAGGTGAAAGCGAAGGGCGCCAACGGCCGGAGGTGGCAGGGGAAGAGAGGGGGACGGAGACGGGGCGCGGGGCTGGTTGGGAGTTGTTGGCGGATCGAAGCATGGAATTTCGAACGAGTGGGAGGAATTTGCATTTGCCGCCAATGCATTCCGTTGTACTGGACGTGCGCTGTGCTTTCCGCTGGGTGGGCGGCGTGGCTCTCTTGGGCGCGGCTGTGTGGAACCGCCTCGAAAGGGCTGGAGCGCGCCGGGTGCCTGCTTGACTGGAAGGGAGACTGGAAAGGGCGGGGGGGTCCTCGTTGTTGCGGGCCTGCGGGCGGAGCGTTGGATGGTTGACGCCATGCTGAAAATGCCGAATGGGTGGATGTGCAGTGTTCTGCGGCCTAAAACATGGATGGCCCTCAACCTCCATGGTTGTGGTGCGTCAGTGGTACTGGTGGGATGTGTCCCTCCATCGACAACAGCAGCCCGCCTCTTAGCATCTCACAGATGGGGTAGAACGCCTCGCAGATGCCATTGCTGCGCTTTCCCTTGATTGGTTTGGCACAAGCATTTATATATATGTTGATCATAGCAGATCCTGTCATGGAAAACAAGAGTATTCCGACCACCACATCTTCCTCAACCCAAAGTGCTGCTGGCAGAATGTCATTCTCTGCTGCTGCTGAGTCGTTCCAGCCTTGCACATAAGAGTGTGCAGCTCACCCTTTCCAACTAGAAGTACAATCGGGCAATGAATTCCCAACCGCAACACATCTCCCTTCAAGCTGTGTGTGCCCTTCCTCCAACCAGCTGGCAACCCATTTGCACAGACTGTTGCCGATGCAAAGCACTGCAATTGCATTTGGTGCTGAGAACGCTTTGCTCACGATTGCTAAAAGCTGACCAACAGGTCAGAGCCTTGAATAAGCCCAGGGGAGGCAATGAATGCGCTGGAGTGCTGGCTCCAAACTGCATTCATCGATGTGCATGTCCTTTGTGTTGTCATCGACATCGAAAACTGCAAGGTTGTCCCTGAAAATTTTGTTCCCATCGCAGGCGTCAGGTTGTGCCCTGTGTCTGCAAGCGTTGGAATGCGCTGTCCTGCAATGAGCACAGTATCTGGAGGACATGCTTCCTGAGCGGACGGGAGCTGAGCAGGTGCGGATCAAGCAAGGTGGATTGGAGGCAGGTTGTCAACTGGTTCGTGAGGAGGTCCAGGGCCGTGGAAGCCCTGCACATTTTCAAGGTCGACTTCCGCACAGCCCAGATGCCAGCCCTCCTGCCCATGCTGATGGCATTGCTGTGCCATTCCCTGAAGTTTGTGAAGCTGACGATGTGCCAATTCAGCTGTGGCGCCTTGGACGGCCTGCTTTGTCTCTGCTGGCTCAGGCAACTCCGAGTGCAGCTGACAAGGAGTCTGCCCACCTGGGAGCCTGTAGGCCAGCTTTCATGCCTGCAAAGCCTGGAGGTCCTGGATGTGGGGTTCAGCACTTGGCCAAAAGAGAAGGAGAGCCGCCTTGAAACTGGCAGCATGCTGGTCAACTTTCCTCAGAGGCTGACTGAGCTGAGGCTCACAAGCTGGGGGTGTGTCTCAGCAGTGGTGCCACCAGACGCCTTCCACTGCTGGGGACACTTGGAGCTGATCGACCTCAGCGGTACAGAGGTGCAGATGGTGCCGGAATCGGGGGCCCACCTTAGCAGCCTGGGCACCCTCTCCATCAACAATGAGCAGATCCTCCCGAGCTTCACCATGCTGACCAGTCTGAGAACCGTGGCTATTGAGAATCCGACCTCTGTGGCGATGTTGGCCACGATGACCTGGCTCGAATCCCTGTGCCTCCACTGCATGGAGGCCACTGACGTCGAGCTCCAGGGTTTGAGCGGCCTGTCAGCACTGGCCAGTCTTCTTTTGGGCTGCTGTGAGCTGCACAGTGTTCCAGAGCCTGTGGTGGGTCTCAGCACGCTCACTGAACTGTCCCTGTGGGGAAACTCGATATCAACCCTTCCCCCGGGTTGCTACCTGTCCTCCCTAACGTCGTTGGATTTGACCAAGAACGACTTCACAGCTGTCCCTGGGGTGCTGGCTCATTCCACAGGGTTGGTGAGATTGGACCTGAGTGAAAATGGACTGCTGCAGCTTGGTGACGATGCTGTGGATCTGCTGCTGGGTCTGTCGTGTTTGGAGTCACTGAGTTTGGGGGGGAACAGCATGGCGTGGAGCCAGGAGTCGGCAAGGAGCCTGGTAAGGCTGGCACAGGAGAAGAGCAACAGGCTGGCGATTTTGATGTGACACCACAGCACCAGACCAGGTGCCATTATTTATGCATGTTTGAATATGTAGAGTAGTTACTGCTAGTCCACATGCAATTGTTCACTCGTGTTTTTCCCCCGTTGTGGTGGTGATATATGGTGGAGCCTGATTGGGAAGCTGAGAAAAAGCAGGGGAACGGGGAACGGAGAATTTCTTCTGCACGATGTGCGTATCTATCCCAGGGGCTGGGGCCATGGGCAGGGATATAAAACTCGAGTGCGTGAGTGGGCCAGTTGGTGCACTTCGGCATGTTCATGGCATTTTGAGCCTTGTCAGTAGTCTACCCTTGTGAAGGAGTTAGGGAAGAAGTGCAATTCCTTATTTATGCCCTGTGGGGTGTGTGGCTGTTGAAAAACCCAAAACAACTTTGGACAGAGCTTTTTGTGTGGTTACCCAGCGTTTGGAACAGTGGGCTTGCCAGACATGCTGTGTGACTCAATGTGAAGGTGAAGATGGAAGCAAAGACAGGTTTCCCACCTTCCAGGCCTGGCTTATTCGCCATGCACATGTTCAGAACGTGGCCCAGGCATCCACCTGACGATGCTTTGTCCACCTTTGTGGGCTCTTGGGTTGGAAGCAGTGCACACTGCACCTGTTGTTGTTGCTATGAATACATTTGGTAAGGCTGCCAAATAGTATAGTATAGGACGAGAAACAGGTCATACGATGGGCAACCCCTCCTGGACAAGTGTGTGTGAGACTCTGCACCACTGCAAAGAATACATGGGGTATCGACTTTGCAAAGCGTTGTGTCTCTGTAGTGCTGGGCTAATCTCAGATGCGCTGACAAACAGGAAACCCACAAGGTCACCCCAATGACATCGCTGCTGTTCTGGATTTTCTGATGACTACACTTATCAGACAGGGTAAATGCTTTGTGCCAATTTCATCAAAAGCGATTCCTGAAGTTCGCTGTTGTCTTTTGACAAACGAAAATATTGAAAGGTAGCCCCCCTACCTCCCTTTACCTGACAGCTGGATGCCTCACGATATATGGCAACTATTTCAGGCATGGCATTGAGATTTTGTGGCAATAGTTTACTTGGATTCACAGCACGCTTTTACAGGACGAGTTTCTCACAGCCACGTGAGTCCAACACAAATTGTGTCAAAAGCTGTTGTCCGCTGTATGAAGGTAGCTTATTAGATTGTGTAACATCGACCTAATCTTCAGCGAAAACGAGGTTTCCTTTGTTGTCCCGATCTCCATGTTGCAAACGTCATTGATGGCGACCTCAATCTATGGGCATCCACAACCACATGGATGGATGGCCACATGGATTGATGATTCGTCGGCATGGCTTGGCAACACGTTTTCTTTTGACACAAATGCAACCAAAACAGTTCACACCCATATCAGGATCGAAGGATCTTGTATCACAGATTTGCGCACACACAGGCAATCAAGGACCGCTTCCACCGGCATGTTTTCAATACCGTTGTGGGCCGCTGCCCTTCAACGCATTTTGCCACGTGTGGCATCCTCTCGCAGCTGTTCACAAACCAGTTCTTCTTTCTGAGGCGCAAGTTGTGCAATGGCCAGCATTTCCCGGGGGCTGAAACTTGAAGCACTCGATCAACAAGAAAAGAAAAATCTGCCTTCCTCCGGAAATCGCACTGTTCTGTTGTTCCACAGCAACCACCGCATCACCGCATCACCTGTTGTGCGGCAGTGCGGCATCAGCATAACACACTCCATCACCAACCCACCGTCCCCCACACAGCACCCACCAGGGGCTTCCGCGCCGGCTCCCCAATCTGCGGCCCCCATTATGCCCAGATGTGCCCCTCGTACACAAGGTGCCCCGGACGACCTGGCAGCCCAAGTGGAGGCCGCAGACCTCAGCGTTGCTCCGCACTCGACACACCGCCGGTGCGAACGCACCTAACACCCACGCCTGCTTCCCCCCACCCCTCTCCCCCTGTCTTTTGGTCCCCACTGCTCTTCCAAAAGCGCATCTACGAATCTTCCTGCCTGCTGGCCGCCCCGCCGATCCCAACCGGCGGGGCGCCGCGACTCGACCACCGCCACCGGTTCCGGGTCCGCTGGCGAGCGGCCCGGGATCGATGGGGCTCCTCGGCGGCCGGGATGCGGGGGAGGCGTCCGACAGCGAGGGGGGCGGGCGCGGCGGCGGGGAGGCCCTCGTCGGCGGCCCGGCCGACAGCGAGGAGGGCGCAGAGTCCGGGTGGGTGGGGCGGGGCCGGATTTCCGCCTGGCGCGGCGTGGCGTGGCGAGCAATGTCGGGGACAAGGGCGGTTTGGGCACGCGCGGCCGGAGGGGAAGGGTTGGGAGGCCCAGCGCGCGGAGGGGGGATTCGACGGCGCGCCTGTCCGCCTGTGCGTCCTGTATGGACCAGTGCGGAGGACCGGGTGGTGGCGACGGGTGGGCCAACCGCCGGCCCCCATCGGGGTGCTCGGCGCCGGCCCAGCCCGCCGACAAGCGCGGGGCGCCCCGGCCTCCCGGACGGGACGGGGGTTGGCCGGTCGGCCCGTCGCCCCACTTGGGAGGGCTGCCCCGGCGCCGCGCCAACCGGGGACGCGCACCGCCCGACGCCCCGTGCCTGACTCCGGATCCCCGTGCCCTCGCAGGGAGGAGTACAACGACCGCGACTTCGAAGGTGAGGCGTGCGCCGCTCCCACCCCGTCCCTGCCCCTAACCGCCCCCGTAAACCTGCGCAACCCTTCCGCCGACCCCTGCACGCCTCCCCCCCATTGAACCCCCATTCCCCATCCCTCCCAGCCAGCGCGCAAGCCCCCGCTCCCCCCCTCCCGCGCGGCCGCTCACCCCCCCTTCCCCGATCTGATCCCCGGCCCGGATGCCCTCCGGCGCCATCCTTCGCCCTCTTTTCCCTCCTGACCTTGCATCCCCTGAGAATGAAAATCTGGTCCGTTTTTGTGCGCCAGACGAGCCCGCCAGCCGGAGCGAGCTACCCTCCGACTCCGAGGCCAGCGGGTCGCTGTCGGACGGCGGGCCCAGCGTGCTGTGGCCCAAGGGCAGGAGGTCCGCGCGCAGGCGGCGCGTGTACGATAAGGTGAGGCCAGGCTCACAAATCAGTTCGCCCAAGGCATCCCCGCTCACTATCCATGCCGATGCGAACCGCTGACGGAATGCGCCGGGCTCGGCGCTCCCGGGGGTAGCCGGGACTGGATCGGAGGCCGTTGGGTGCCGAATTGGGCGGAAGGGGCTGAGGGGGCGTGTGGCCGCCGGCAGGTGGCCGCGAGCGGTGGCGGGAGGGATGACGACTTGATGGTTGCCCGGCAGCTGGACAGGGCGCTGAACCAGTCCGGCAGGCCCACGCGGCGCGCGGCGCAGCAGGCCAACAGGCGACTGCAGGTGCGGGCGCCGTTGGCGCGAAAGTACGGGCCAGGGGGGTACGGGGCGGAGGAACCGACAAGGGTCCCCCCTGACGACTTGCGCTGCGTGCGCCTCGCCAGGTCGAATCGCGGGATCGAATCCGGTCCGAGCGCCGGAGCGGGCTCGGCGATCGCCTGGCGCGGCCGGGGCGGCCGGGCGTGCCGGGATTTTGCAAAGCCGGTCGCACGGACCCTTTGCACGCAGTGGGCATTCGCGGCATTGAGCGGGCCCATGAGTCGGTCAGGCCGCGCGATGTGCCGCTGGCGGGACGCGCCGGGGCAGCTGGGAGTGGGCCGTGCGCTCAGGCGTGTCATGTGGCTCTGGCAGGGCGCCGCCGACGAGGACAGCGACTCGTCGCAGGGCGGGAGGTACTCGGACGCGGAGCGACCCCGGAGGAGCACGCGACGGGTAGGGAGGCCCCTCCGCGCCCGTCGCCCCAAACCAACCCCCGGCGCCGCCTGCCTCCGCGCGCGGCATCCTCGCGAGCCGCCGGGACTGGGCGCCCCGAATCCTGGACAGAAGAAAGAAGAGCGCACGATTGCGCAGCGCGATCGTACATCCCCATGGAGCCCCCAGCCACTGCCGCACGCCCAGTCCCTTGAACGGCGGCGGGCTGTGCCGCTCCCGCTCCTTTCAGCGGCGCTCGCGCGGAACAACGGTCCGGAATTCTCCCCCTGGTTTTGTCACACGGTGTGCAGAAGCACGTGGAGGGAGCCTCGATACCCGATCCATAAATCCCTTGGCCCTGACTCTTCAGCCGTTGACTCTGCCGTTGCGCGCAGAACAACAACAAGCGCCGGGCGGGCGCCTCGTGGGTCCCCGGCGTCGATGACGAGGACGGGGAGTCCGAGCCCGACGTGAGGTGGGCGCCCCGCGCTCGCAAGAGCCAGAGGTCCGTGGCGCGCGTGTCGTACCGCGAGAGCAGCTGCGACACGTCGGACGGGGAGGGCGGCAAGAAGAAGCGGCGGATTGTGCCGGCGCTGGAGGAGGAGGGCATGGCGGAGCAGGACGACGAGGTGGAGAGGGTGCTGGGGTACAGGTGGGGCGCCTCTGACGGGTCTTTCTGAGGAGTCTTCTGCGGGGTATTCTGTCGATTCCCTTGCGTTGTCTTCTGTGTAGTCATCTGTGTTCTTCTGTGGAGCCTTCTGTGATGGTGTTGTGTTGAGCTTTCTTTAGATTCTGAGGATTTCTGTTGCCCTTGTGTGGGGGGGTGCCTTGCGCCTTGCGGGGTTCACGTGCGCAGAAATCCATTGACAGCATTGGGAATCTGCGCGAGGGAGCAGTGTCGCAGCACCTCGGAAAGTTGATCTGGGCGGGCAGTGGCAGTGGGGAATGGGGCACTTCATTGCTCGGTGTTCTCTTGCTGGGGGACTGGTAATTGGCCACAGCCTTCAGATGAAATCAGGCCTCCATGCTACTGGTAGGGGGACTGAGTTGCTGCAGCAATCGTTTTGACACCAGGGTTGAGAAGAAGCACAAGGACAGTGGGGTGCTGCATGTGTTTGCTGCTGTTAAGTTTGGGGGCATCCAGAACTGAACACAGGCGATGGAATGGCAGGGACCCAGAGGGCATGTTGGTGGATCCTGCAGACCCCTGGGCTACTCGAGAGTTTCACGTCAAGTGGAAGCGGTACTCATACATCCACTGTTCTTGGGATCGTCGTGCCACACTATGTCAGCTTCCTGGTGAGCATGTGTTGGTGTGGCACCCCAAAGCCCATTTTCATTGTGCCTCCTGTTCCATTGAGGCTCAGCACTCTGTATTGCAATAATTGAACTGTTGATGATGTTTGGGAAAGATTCACACAGATTTTGTGTACTGTGGTTCCTGGTGCGCCCTGTGCGTGACCCATCTCAAAATGTCTACAAGAACCAAGGGGTCATTGCCAGGGCTCCTAAGAGCAGCCAACTGGCAAGTCGATTTTGGGTGCTCAAGTCTTAACCATCCTTTTTAACAATCCGTGGAGTTGCTGTTGCAGTCGTGTTCGTAGCTGCAGTTGGGGCAGTCGGGTCGAACAGGTGCAGTTTCTGGTATTTGGTGGCATAACTCTCACCTTGAAACTCAAATTTGTGCATTGTATTAATATAAGACGGCATTATTGAAAGGGTGATTTGGAAGCTGCCAAGCCAAGAGGTGCAATTTGCAGCATAGGAAGGAGCACATTGCAGAGCGCGTTTTCAGTGAAAAATGCAAGGGGCAGCAGAAGCACCTGTTGATCCAATATTTCTAAGTCTGAAGTCTGAGCTTCTGGCACTGTACCTTATTAACACTGGTTCTGCTTGATATCTACAAGTGTTTCACAAAGCACACAAGGGACACTGGGTCATTTGCATTGCCCTTGAGTCCATATTGCAGGTGTACCTGACTGGCTATCTTTTTTCGCACAGTGATCATTGTGTCACAATGATGATCCATCAGCACAGCTCACGCTAGTGTCCATGGTCTGCAGTTGACGGTTCATACAAACATTTTAACACATTATGTTCAAGACACCGATGCATCAAAAATGTGGAACCTCACATGACATGACTTCATTGTTGCTCCAACCATGTCTGGATCAGCCACCACAGCGCATGCACCAGTCATGTGATGGCCTCCAGTGATACAATCCCCAATTGTCGGTCATGTTCTTTCCATGCTTCCTTACGACAGTGGACAGGCCCTCTAAATTGCCTTTGTCACCATCGATGTGCATGGCCGTTGCTCTTCCGTGATAAGACAAGTGCGTTTGAAGGACATCGATGATTTGATTTCACACGTTGAGCTATTGCTACCGGACTGCCGCAACAGGCTACAAGCGAGTCTTGAACTACATGAGGACCCAGGACGAGCGGTCCAGCCTCAGGTCTGGTGTGAGTCGGGAGGAGATCGAGGTGCTGGATGTGGAGGAGGCGATGGAGGCTCAGCTCGTCGAGGAACACAAGCAGATCGAGAGGGTTGTGGCAGAACGCAGGACGGTGCACGATGAGCTGAAGTATCTCATCAAGTGGCAGGGCTTGCCGTACGCCGAGTGCACCTGGGAAACCAGTGAGGATGTGTTCACTGCTGGTGGACTGCTGGAGGTCGATGCCTTCAAGGTACATAAACCCCCTCTGGTTACAGTTGTTGGTGCATGACAGAGCACTGCACATTCTAATGAGGTAGACTGTCCAGCGGTGTTACCAACAGATGTGCTGGTCCCTGACATGTTGGCATCTTTGCTAGATATGCTTTTTCAAGGTGCAAACTTCCTTGTTGAATAGTTTTCAGTATCTGCCCAGGAACCACCAAGTCATGAAATGGATGTTACCACACGTGTTCATAAACATGCACGTTTGTCCTGGATGAGTTGTTGCCGTTTCCACCTCGATGCCATGCCACTGTTTCTGTGTCTTGGGCTGATGCATGAGCCATCGCCCATTTCTGAAGAGGCCACAGGGGCCCATTGGACTATGCAAGCGCAGTGCAAAACACAGATACATTGCCCTTCTTGCTGGATTCTGAATCGATTTTGATTTACGTGTGGCAGGAAAAGCAGATCCCTTGTCTGCATTAAGCGATGTGTGGTATCCCTGCTGAAATAACATTGCTGATGGATTTTTTTTGCACAGACATGCTTGATTTAAAATCCACACTGCCTTGCACGTAAAACCAGCATGTTTGCCTGGCTGCTACAGGATCGAGAGCAGCGACTGCTCCGGCCATCTCGGCCCGTCGATGGCGAGCGCCGCTCCTTCCAGCAACGCAAGGGAACCCGCTTGGAACAGCAACCTGCATACCTGGGTGGTGGCAGCATGCTCCGTGACTATCAGCTCGATGGCCTTAACTGGCTCATCTACTCATGGTCCAAAGATAACAATGCGATCTTGGCAGACGAAATGGGCCTGGGGAAGACTATCCAGTGTGTGGCCTTCCTTGCGCACCTGACAGAGTCGCTGTCTATCATGGGCCCGTTCTTGGTGGTGGTGCCCTTGTCAACAGTACCCAACTGGATCAAGGAGTTCAGGAAGTGGTGCCCACAGGTCAATGTGGTGGTGTACGTGGGGGACTCGTCGTCCAGGGAGGTGGGCAGCAAGCTATGTGCCTTTGATGCAAAATTATGGATCGATTCTTGTTGGATTCTTGACACTTGGTTTCCGCCTTTGGTGCCTTGTTCCAGTCTGTTTCAGAGAACTGGACATGGGCAAGGCGATTGCCTTTGCCTGTCACAATTATGCAAAAGGGCAGCTCGACTCATAAGAGTGACATGACGTGTGGAATCCAAAGAGAAGATCACTGAGTATAGCTATCACAAGCATTGCACCTGGTTAGTGTTGGCATCCACCCTAGCCAAGGCATAGTTCAGCATCGTAGTTCATTTGCATTGGTGTATTCCATTGTATCTATGATGTCAATGTTGCCCACTTCTGTATTGCTGGGACCAGCAGACAGCTGCCTTGATGAAGAAGGGACACTTACCAAGGTCTCAATGTTGATGGTGTTGTGCCGGTCATAGACAGCAGGGCTTCAGTCTTGTACTGTACTCTTTGAGACTTCAATAGACCCATTGTGAAGCCATCCTTGGCCAGGAGCATAGGGACAAGGAAGTGCTAAAATTGATAGCAATAGACTGTCCATCACTTTCAAGCAGGCCCAGAAGATCTTGAAATTCTTTTTGAGCAATCCAAGCACCATAAGAAAGCAATATGCCTTGGTTGTTGTTCTTGCTGTTGGGGACAACAGGCAGGTAAGGGGGAGGGCGGTGCGCACATGTCAATTTCATCCAGAAAGAACAAAAATCTCATATGTCTGCTGAAATGCAGCTATCCACAGTGCTAATTACCTTGCTGTTCTGCCAGGTGATCCGCGCATTCGAGTTCCCCAATCACGGCCGATCCACCCGCCCCTTCAAGTTTGAGGTACTCATCACCACATTCGACTTTGTCCTGAAAGACGCTGCTGTGCTGGGACGTGTGCGGTGGCACTACCTGCTGGTGGATGAAGCCCACAGGCTGAAAAATCCAGACTCGTCCTTATACAAGGTGCAGTGGGATCGCGGAACAAGCGTTTCTCCTTTGCGTGCCAGGAGCCTGCATCGCATCATCACGGGCCCAGAATGAACAATTGTCCAGCTGTGCTTCCACACGTTGAGGGGAAGCTTGGTAAAAGTCCACCTCAATTGCCTATGTTGCCATATGTCAGTGCATTGCCCTTGATTGGATTTGTCTGTGATGGGTGTTGATCCCCTCCACAAGTTTCATTTGCGCGTAGGAAACACAAAGGATGGTGCTATTCATGGTACTGTGGTGTTTGCAAGGCGCGTTTCGGAATGGAAGCTGTCCCACTCAAGACAAGTACTGGTGCTGTGCAGAAGGCAACTTGTGCCAACTGCATGCTTTCTAGCAGCCCCCTGAGGAAGATGCTGTTGCCCTGTTTCATTTGCAGCAGCAGGCGGACTGACTCACAACTTATGAAATCTGCAGAGTGACATGAGCCTGGTTGCATGGGATGATAGAAGAAAGTAAAGCCTCGTGTGCGGTCTACCTTGTTGTGAGGGTTTGCACCAGCTGTCTTTGTTGCACTGTTGCTTCTGAGTTGCAGCTGTCTGTGGCGCAGGAAATGATTGGTTGGAACATCAAGAACAAACTCCTTGTCACGGGCACGCCACTTCAGAACACCCTTCGGGAGTTGTGGGCGCTGCTCTATTTCCTTGTCCCAAACAAGTTCCCAGACTGCAAGGAATTTGAGGAGAACTATTCGCTGGAGAACCCTCAAGAGGTGGGGTGCCTGGCAGGCACTGCCTGCTGCTGGGGCCTAGAGTACCTGGCAGCATTTGGACCACTTCAGAGTCGATTTGAACACGACATGGAGCAGGAGCGAAATGTCGTTGAGTGGCGTGCACTCTGTCAGACGGTCAAATTGACTGTTGCTCAACTTGACCTTTGTGGCAGGTGGCGAGGCTGCACGCTGACCTGCGGCCTTATCTTCTCCGGCGCGTGATCAAGGACGTGGAGAAGTCACTGCCTCCCAAAAGGGAGTGCATCCTGCGTGTGGAGAGAACGCCTCTGCAGCGACAGTACTACAGATGGGTACTGTCTCGCAATTTTGAGGAGCTCAACAAAGGTGATGGGGGCTGAAGAGGGCATTGTGAGTTGTGCCGAGGCATGACATGAGGCACTGCCCAAGAGCATTATGTGTCTGCGACACATGCACATGCATGCGTTATATGGTTGCCACACAGTTGCTGTACCTTTCTATGTATGTGTGTATCTGAGTTGACAGGGAGCTTTGCTGATCGCAATTCAACCCGCGAGTGTTAATAGAATGATGCTTCGTCAATCCCGTTTCCAATTTGCTGTGAGAACCACATGTGACACAGTCACTCACCATCAGCGAAATTGGGAGGGTTGTTGGCCTGTCTCAGTCTTGTATCTGCTATTCCTGTGGATGTTTTCATGATGAAGGCTTGCAATATGGGAAAATACACAGCAAGCGCAAGTAACCCAATGCGCAACAATGTCCTCCTAGGTCGGCCTGGCAATGGCACACATTTCAGGTGCTCTATTCGGCAATGTATTCTCTTATTCTGTTGTCAATTTCCAGTCTGGCTCTCTCTACCAAATGGCCATCTGAACAATTGTTTTGGCTCCGCATAACTGATGAATACGAACAGTTTGTGGTGCTGAATTTGCTTCTGGCCCCAAAATTGCTGCAGGCACAAGTGGTGGTGGTCATGTCTCTTTGCTCAATATCATTTCAGAGCTCAAGAAGGTGTGCAACCACCCATTCCTGTTTGAGAGCGCCGAGCAAGGATACAGGGGCAGCAAGGGCGACGAGTCTGCAGTGGATCGGCTGATAATGGCCAGTGGCAAGACATTGCTGCTTGACAAGCTGCTTACTAAGCTCAAGGAGACGGGGCACAGGGTGCTGATCTTCTCGCAGATGGTGGGAGCAGGATCCCTTTCATGCGCTTTCTCAAGGCTGTATCTGATGATGTGCGTAAAAGAAGTCTGGAGTCCTTGCTATACACTTTGTTTGTTTCTTCTGCTTGGCTGAGATGCTGTACAACCGAATGCCATGGGCACAGTGAAGACAACAAGAGGGGCTCAAATGTTGTGCTGTTGGCTGTTGGAGGTTGAAGGCACATTGCTGTTTGTACCCACCTGAAATATGATCTCATGTTGTGCGCTGAATGTTTTGACGATGCAAAGGTTGTCCAATGTTCCTGTTGGATTGGTCATCGCCAGGTTCGGCTGTTGGACATCCTGTCGGAGTACCTGCGCCTGAAGGGCTACCACCACCAGCGCCTAGACGGCTCCACACCAGCCACGGCCCGGCACCAAGCCATGGAGCATTTCAATGCCCCCGGCTCTGAGGACTTTGCATTCCTGCTGTCCACTCGAGCGGGCGGCCTGGGCATCAACCTGGCGACCGCGGACACTGTCATAATCTTCGACTCTGACTGGAACCCCCAGAACGACCTGCAGGCCATGAGCCGTGCACACAGGATCGGCCAGACAGAGACGGTCAACATCTATCGCCTAGTGACCCGCGGGTCGGTGGAGGAGGACATTTTGGAGCGGGCGAAGAAGAAAATGGTGCTGGACCACCTGGTGATACAGAGAATGGACACCTCGGGGCGGACGGTGATGGAGCCACAAGGGGGGACGAGGTCGATCAAGAAGATGTTCGGCAAGGTAAGGTGCACTTGCTTTCTTTGAAGGACAAAGCATAATGTCGCACTTGTGCTTGTGCATGTTAGGGAGGCCATTAAGTTGGAGTATCAACAACATTGTGTCACGTCCTCCGTCCTGCCAGCATTTTCCAAGTTTCCAAAATTGTGCCCGCACCTCATTCTTCCAACGGGCCGGGCACTGTGCACCCGGACGAAAGAAGAAACGGACAGATGAATAACAATATGGAGTGTACCCGATCGTTGGCGTGGAACTGCGGCGTCACTCAATTGTGGCAAGGCCAACGAACTCTTTTCCGCCCGCTGCAAGTCTGGGAGGGAAACGCAGCCGTAATGCAGAGTGCGCGTCGGGAATGGCTGGGGTGTGTGAAGTGTGCGTTACGTTCCCGTCGAGAAGATCGTGCGCTGTGAAGTGACGTCACCAACCGCGGAAGGAGCGTCTGTACCTCCGTGGTGATTGCTCGACCTTGGCCGACAGAAATCAGCCTCGGCGAGGCGCCTGGTCCGTCCCCAACACGTTCAGGCGCTCGATAGCGTGCGTTGAATCGTCAGCTTTCGGGTGCGCGTCTGCACGCCCGAGTTCTGTCGGACTCACACGACCTCGTCACCTCGTTTCAGCACTCGTTGTCTCCTGGAGCCAGTAGCCAAACTGCTGCAGAAGAAACTCGAGCTGCAGCCCAAATCGGCTCCCAATTAGTCGCTCGGTCTTTTCCGTGAAGATCCCCAACCTGAACCCCAAAACCACTAACCCACTGACCGGCGTCGGCCCTGTCAGCGGAAGAAGAAAGGATCCTCACGGAAGGCAGAGGGACCAATACATTCTCGCCCAAATCCGTGCTGGTGTCAGGTTCTCGTGATCCTTAGAATGTGTGACCCTCGGTTGGTTGAATGTGTGACCCGTCGTACGACACAATTCCCTCCCGACACCACCCGCCGTGCCTTTGGGCCCAGGATGAGCTGGCCGCCATCCTGCGCTTCGGCGCGGAGGACCTGTTCAAGAACAACGACGCCGAGGAGCCCCAGGAGATGCTGGAGGAGGACATAGACACGATCCTGGAGCGCGCGGAGGTGGTGGACAGCGCCAAGGACGACAACGGCGCGCGGGATTTCCTCAACCAGTTCAATGTCGCCACCTTCAGGAGCGTCCTGGAGGACGACTCCACCTTCTGGTCCAGGCTCATACCGGAGTCCAAGCGGCCGGTGGAGCAGCAGGTGGGGGAGGGGGCTGTGAGCAGGCGAAGCTGCCGAGTGGGGTCGGGTGGGGTCGCTGTTGAGGGTTGGGGCTTACGGGAGCCAGATGCGTGCTGGCCGTGCTTTTTGGCGACCGCGCTTTCTTTGTTGCCTTCGATTCTCGTTCTGCTTCCGTGTCATCTTGTGCAGCTTGGAAAAGGGCGCCGGACGCTTTCATCTGGCGGGGGCTGAGCGCGATGTATCCAGTCCAACGGCGAAAGTTGTTTCCTATAACCGTGGGCTGTGGCGAGAGGGGGTTGGCTTGAATGGCGTCGTCGGTGGAGAAGGGTGAGCTAGTCGCGCTGGAAGCGTCGGGCGGGACGGTGTGTGTGGCGTCGAGTGTGGGTGGGTGGGGGGTTGGGGGCGGGGGGTACGGGAAGAAAGGGGGAGGTGGGCCCGCCCCAGCGCCGTGAGAGGATGTTTGACAGATGGCGCGGCGGCGAAAACCGCCCTGGAGCAGCTTCGGCGCGTCTTTGCCTCAGTTCTCGGTCCTGTGGGCGCTCAGCGTCTGGGGTCGAGCCTCTGGATTGCCTGCCGTCGGCGGGAGTTCGCGACTCGCGCCCAAAATCGCTGACGTCCACGTCGGTCGCGTGCCTGGCCAGGTCTTCGACTCCGCCGCGCTGGGCCCGCGCGCGGCCCGGCTGAAGGCCGAGCAGGCCGTCGGCGCCCAGATGCACAGCAGCGGGTCGGACGTGGGGTCCCCGAAGCCCAAGCCGTCCGGTTTGCGCAACCCGAAGGGCGGGCAGAGGGCGAAGCGGCCGGCGTCGGCGGCCAAGCCCGCGCCCGTGGTGTCCGGAGCCGTGCTGAGGATCGACGCCTGGCCGGAGAACGCCAGGGCCGAAGAGGTGGGAGTGGCGATGGATTCCGGGGGGCGGGTTTGCCTTGGGGAAGCACTTGCCGAGCCCGTGCAGCTGGCAGGCGTTGATGGGCGTCTGGGCGTCCAGAATGTCCTTTTGCTTCCGCCCATTGACTCGACCAGTTGTCCCTTTTTGTTCGTTGGTCTGATATGCGATGATCGTAGACATTGGTGTAAGGGGCTTGCATGCGGGCTGTTGTCGTTCGCGCAGTTGGCTGTGCTACTTGTCTTTAGTTTTTAGTACTGGGGTTTCAGTGTCCCTGTTTCCAATGTGCTGCACAGCACTTGCGCACATGGCGATTTGCAAGCTGGGACCTGCTTGCCTATGTTCTGGCTTTTGTGTAATGCCTGGATGAACACTGCTGGACCAACTTGTGACTATGCCAGGTGGAGGAGTGTGGAGGTGGGGGGTAGGTGGGCGGGGGTGGGGGGGAGGCTGTCTTCCTGCATTAAGCGTGAAAATAGAATTCTCAAGTTTGCTTAGCTTTTGTTGAGTACACAGCGGACCGGTGTTCGCAATAACCTTTGAATGTTAAACATATTCGAGCATCTCAGTGTCTACAATGCGTTGCACATTGCTGATGCTCCAGAAGCTTTTTTCGTACTCGTTTCTGTATAATGCGCTTTGTTCAGCAATGATGCACAGCAACATCTGCAGTCATTTGATGCCACCATCCCATGTGGGTGCAGGCCTCCCCACAGAACAGTGGCGAATCAGCCCCAAGTCAAACAATCACCAAGCGTGATGCGACAGCATTCGTGCGCGCCGTGAGGCGGTTTGGGCTGCAGGCACGCCTGCTTGACATTGCCAGAGACACAGGCCCTGTGCTACTCGAGGCGTCAGAGGATGCTCGCCTTGCACTGTGGCAGGCTTTGGTCAATGGCTGCAAGTCAGCAGTCAAGGGCTCTGCTGATCCCAAGGTATTGAACATGCTGTCCAGTTGCTTCGGAAAATAAACATTTTAGGAAAACTCTCACGTTGGAGTTGCTTGCCATTGCTCTGCAAGACCTGGGGCAGTTTTTTGCTTTCTGGCAGTAGCTGTCAGATGTAATGGAACATGCTGTTGACAAGTTCAGCCAGTTTAATCTGTCTTCCCTGAGCTTTCGAAATTTTAGGGACAGGTTGTTGATGGCTAACTGCTATGGTTCTTTGTGTAATGCACTGGCAAATGTGCACGGAAGTGGGTCCTGCACTGCTGGTGCTCCCAAGCAAGTCTGCCAAAGGGACGGTAGATACAAGAACTGATAGGCTTCCTGTTGTAGGGATTGGACTAGGTGTACCCTGCAGCAGGATGCCTATTGATCTTTACTCCTCCCCTAAAGCTGCTGCTTTAGGGTGCGCCACCGGCACAGGCAATACTCTAGAGCATTTTGTCGTGCACAGCAGGATCTGCAGCAACAGACATGACTTTGTTGTGTGCTCTGCTTCCCATGCGATTCTTGTGTTGTTAATTCTCCTTATATTTCTCGCTTTGTCCCTTGGTTCCATGCTATTCTACCTGATTGCAAGGTGGGCTGTGGGGATCATGCCTCATTTGATTTTAAATAAAGCCCTCAACACCAATCCTACTGAAGCATATGTGTATGGCGTCCTTAGGAGGCCAAGCTGGACTTCTTTGGTGAGGCTGTGAGGGCCCAGCACCTGTTGAGTCACTTGAACGGTATGGAGGTGCTTGCAGCAAGAATACAGAGTGTCAAGGACCCCCTGAACTTCCGCTTAGATACGTCAGAACTCCCCGTTCTACCCAGGTGAGTTGTGGAGATGGACTGATTTGTTGGATGCACCCATTGTGGTAACATTGAAAACACATTGGTCGTGGCACGCTCTGCTGGGTTAATACTATGAGACAGAACCCCTTTGCCTGGAGTCCTCAGGGGCCTCACAGTGCTTGACAAAAAGGTACACCCCGGTCCCCATGCCATGCGAGCACACTGTGGAGGCATTGTTTTCGATTGCATTTGCCAGCAACCCTTCATGCAGAGAGGGTACAACAAACGACTGCGCAAAATGCGAAGTACTGCAAAGAAGAAAGGTGCTTTCTGCTCGCTTCCCCAAACTGGTGTTCAAAGTATGCCAAACTTTGCCCCTGTGCCCTGCATGGCAGCGATGGATGTCACTCAGCAATCAACATTTTCTGTCCAAGACTGTCTGTTCATTGCACTGCAGGTGGGCTGAATCTGTGTCCTGGACATCGAGGGACGATTCGATGTTGCTGCTTGGGGTGTATTTCTATGGGCTGGGGGGATGGGAGAAGATGGCTGGAGACGACAGGCTGCAGCTTGGGTCCAAGCTGCGCAGTGCTTTCCACGACCACGCAGGAGTGCCCGGTCAGAACGGGATGATCGTGGGTCCTAAAGGTGGGAGTTCTTGTGTGTGTCTAAAACAACAGCCAGGCAATGGTCATGGTGTGTGTTGTGTGCAGCTGTGTTGAGAACGGCTACTATTTGTGTATAAGCCTTGTTATTGGCCACTGTCAGAATATCTCTGATTCCAAGTTAGGAATAGATGTAGAAATCCGTTGAGTGCGTTTGTTGAATGAGATGCTTCCCTTGGGGGCTCAAGGTTATGTCCACATACAGAATGCACTCATTCACCATATTTGGCAACAGCAAACTGAGAGTCGGAAATTTTTTCTGTTGTTCTGCAACAGAAAAATGCCCATCATATTGATGACCTTGCCACCTGTGCCTTGGTGGCTGATGGCAGAACTGTGAAATTGCTTTCCATCCACATTCAAGCAAGACCATTGGACCAGATGGAATGTCGTTTGTGCGCCAATTTGAGTCATGGCTGCAGCCACAGTCCTGCAGTTGGCTGATGCAATTCTTCTTTGTTCACCACTGGGTTTGAGCATTGCCATGCACCCACATGCATCAATCATACGCCTTCACTAGTTTATGTCTTTGATCAGGACATGTGCCGGAAAGCAGCACTGACCGCCTTCAAACTCTGGAAGCTGGGAATCTAGGGACCGTTTTGTGTATTTCTCACCGCCTCGATTAAGCCTCCCAGTTGCCTCTTGGTTTGTTGGCTTTGGTGACGGGTGCAGATGCTCTGTGTGGCAGTTGCAGATACAGTTAGTTGGTCATCCTGGGCACCTACAAGGTGGTGAACGGCATTGTCGTAGAAAGCTTCTTGCCCATGGCTGATAGGACAAGTCCAGGAGAGCAGGAAGCCCAGTCCATATGTTGTGGGATAGAAAGGGTAGCAATTTCATCAACATATCTGACCAAGTGAACGAAACCCTGTGACGAGTTCAAATAACAGGGAAGACACTTTCTAGTTTTTACAGCCCAGATCACTGGACAGAATCTCCTAACGCCAGCAGATCACACTCTGGCACCTGCAATGCGATGTACGGCGATTTGTGCATCAGTCTGCTGTGCCAAGCAACTCATACAGTCACTAATAGCAGCCACAAGTGTCCAGAGCTAGAATGCTGGTATAGCTGGATAAGTTGCAAGGGAAGGTGTGTGTCAGCATGTGAATGTTTATGTCGGCATTTCATTGCATTCAATGGTGGTGCCGTGTTGTCTGCATCAGGGACCCAGCTTGAGGTGCGCATAGCGGCCCTGCTGCGACGCCTCTATGACTCAGTGATGGCCAAGGAACATGGCGGTAGAGCCAAGGAGCCCACCAAGCGACCAAAGTCCTCCGATCGCTTGCCCAGCACTAGCGGGCGCTCAGCAGATCCAGCAGAAACGCCGGCAAGAAGGGCTGCCACAAAGCGATCTCTGCCGCAGCCGGAGGCAAGGCAGGGGGCTGGAGACAAGAGCAAACGAAGGCGGGAGGGAGACGGCTCAGGTAGTGGCAGTACAGCACATTGGCAAGTGCACAGCTTGATTCCTTTGGTTTTGCTACCTGTCAAACACAAAGCAAGGATCTGGCACCTGGCAGGTGATGACAGCCATGTATGCATCCGAAATGCGATGCCAGCGCGGTGTGCTTTGTGTCCACCCTTGGGTGAGCGGCAAGTTTTGCAGCGCTGAGTGCGGCACACAGAGCATCAGAGAAGGATGCTGATGCTAGTTGCCGTATGGTTTGAGACGAAGATGTGCCAACCCTTGTCATTTCTGTGACACAAGCTGGTCCACAACTGGGGAATGGGGCAGTCATGGGGGTGGCGTTGTGTATGTTGTTGGCTGCATATGTATGTGCCGTTGCACAATAGAATTACTCAGTCAACTCTCGCCATGCGCCAAACACCCAAGCACCAGGGAGAGGACTTTGGCAACTGAGTCTGGAATGGGATTGCATCGTGTCACTGCAGAAATGCGCACAGGTATGTCTGAATTCTTGTGCAGGCAAACCAGGCAAGGGCAGTGATGTCAATGAGGGCCAGTGGAGACTGATCCTTGAGCCCGTCAACACAGAGGTCACCAAACTGCGCGCCCTCCACATAGTTGACTTGCCCCAAGAGCGTCTGGTGCGCAAGACCAAAAAGTACCTTCGGACGCTGGGCCAGCACATAGACAAGAAGACTAGAGGGAAGAAGGAGGACTTTGTGCGTGGCGTGTGGAACCTGGTGGCCAGCCTTGTCAAGAACGGCACCACAGGAGAGAAACTGCGGAAGATGTACGTCAAGATCATGGCGCAGGCCGGGTCGGAAGGGAGGGAGGAGGTTGAAGGTGGCCAGAAGAGGAACAATGATCAAGTGGGTTAATGGGCTGTTGTTTGTCAGCATTCAGGGCATCTTCAGCTTAAGGCAGTTTTGTGCCTCTTTGCCTTGCTGGTAGATTTCCAACAATGTGCGGGTTCGTCATTTGCATCTGTGCCTGACCACTAAGCATCAGGAAGGTCGGTCACAGTGAGGGCCCTGACTGGAACCTGTCTGGCCTTACTGGACTGTGACAGGGTGTTGAGTGTATAGGGCCTAGACCCGTCAGGACCCTGATTGTGGCTGATGTTATTGACCCGTATTGACACACTCGCCTGGGGTGGGGGCAACACCGTTCAAGTACTCTCTCGACGATTGCTTTTAAATGGCAGAGGTATTGCCAGCCAGTCACCTTCACAGGAGGCTATGCTGGACAATGTGTCTGCAGCAACTCGTGTGCCCCCTTTCCACCGTGGGCAGTGCAATACAATGTTCCGTGGTGAGGATTGTCTGGGAAGAAGTTTGTTCTGGGACAGTGAGCATGACCCCCAGCAAATTGTTTGACATCTGTGGACAAGTGACAAAGGGGATCCAGCCATTTTGTAGAACAGTAGGTGAATCACACAACAACCGGCAATCCCATTTGAATGCACAATCTCTTCTTCGAGACCAATAAGCATTAGCTTGGTACGAATTACCTTCAAGGCGTTGCATTGTTCTGCATAATCTTATTGGCTGTAGCCTAACAACTCTTCTATTGGGACGGGGGTGACACCTGGAAGTTGTGTCCATGGAGCCCAACCCAGCAGATAGAGAATGCGCCTTGCCGTTCAGTGATGCGGATATCACACAGGTCGTGATGCAAGTCCCATATTCGTGTCGATGTCCCGTTGCCAGCTCAACTGTGTCAGTGTTGGTGTGAACAGCAAGTCCAGGTTCCATGTTTGGTGTGAACAGGGAGGTGCATCAGCAAGGACCCAGGCGCAGAGTATTAGGGCGCCGAAGCTTGGTGAGGCGCCGGCGCCGAGGCGGCACACTGTGGCAAGAACGAGCCCCAACCCAGATGCGCCACCCCTGATCTGCAGGACGAAGGAAGACTTCAGAAAATTGATGGGCGGGGTGGATAGGGACAGGGTGGAGAGGCCGTAGGGCATGGGTGGGCTGAGAAGAGTAGGGGCCAACGGATTAGGTAGGAAACGTCGACGGATGGGACGCACTTAGGCAGATGGGAATCGCACTTCACGAGACGAATTAATTTATCGCGGCGGGGGTTGGTTGGACGCCATCTCTTGAGGGATTCTTCTTTTGACGTTTGTTTTTTGGGCTGCGGCCCGGCGGGGGCGGCTCTTGCAGCTTCCGCGTGAGCGGCCACGCCCCCTGCAGGTGCGCGCCCGTGCTGGCGCTGTCGACAGCGACCAGCGTCGGGGACTTGGGCCCACTGGGTTCCTTGGGGCCCGGCGCTCGCTCGGATGTCAGCACGTTGCTTTGTGTTCTAGTGGCGGGCTGGACAAGGTGTTGGGCAGTGGCTTGTGGACCTGTAGGCAGCTGGGAGGAGACGTCGCCCGATGGGATGCATAGACGGGCAGAATGCGATGGAATCCATCTGCGGTGCGGCCGCCAGGTGAATACGTGTATTTCTTTTGAATTTAAACCTTTGAACGAATTTCTTCAGATGGTCCAGAAACATGTCCACGGTTTCCGCTGAGTGGCATCGTCACAATGTGAGTGAAGCCCACCATGTGTCCACAAGCCCAAGCTGCACAGAACCGGCAGCGCAACTCGATCCATCGATTAGACGACACAAGGTGTGGATTTTCAAAAGGGAAAATGTCTGTGAGTAATGTTTCTGCCTTTCTCCTTCAAGCCCCAACACCCCCCTGTGTTCCCCACGCGACAGGACGTTACACTCACAAATGTGCTGGTGTCCATCACCTCACTAATACAAGACCCGATTGGCGACCCACTTGCACTGTGCCCTCGCTTCGCTTAGTACTTAATGCCGCACTGATGGTGACTCAACCCCGAGTCAGTTCACTGTTCTCCAACTCAGCTCCCTCTCCATCCCGCAACTAACCGAATCTCACTCCATTTAGGGGGTGTCCGGCCAGTTCGTCTAAGGGCAATTGGTCTGAAGGACAAGTCGTCTTAGGACAATTGGTCTAAGGACAACTTGTCTAACGAGTGATCCTCGCAAAACGCGGCAACGGGTTGGTTGTGTACCAATGACATAAATATCTCTGTTACGAATAGGACTCGTTTTCAATGCCGTTGCGTGTGTTCATCATCATTATTTACAGAACAAGGCAATGAGGTAGCCGTCAGCTTCTTATTTTGCCTGAGCAAAGCAGAGTCGTGATTGGTTCATTGAAATCTAATGAGAAATACAAACTAAATCTATGATTCTATGGACTCTCGATGTAGAGAAGCGGTAATCGATGGTAATGCATCAAACGAAGTGTCTTCGCAAGGTGGCGAGCTGGAACTGAAGCAAAAAGGACTTTCGCATTGCGACATCGAAAAATACAAGAGTGGCTTCGACGGATGTTGTCGTAGGCTTTGCAGTGGAAGAGAGAATGGATCTCGTCATCAGGAGCCAAGTGGCATAAAGGACACAATCGCCTTGAAAACTCTGGAATGGATTGTCTCGCTTGGTGTCGTTGTTTCTCGACTTCCAGAAAATGCACCCAGACGTTGCATGTGTTCAGGTGCCCTATGGTGAAGTCAATTGCAACGTTGACTCCGTCTGCGTTAGACGGGTTGTCTTTAGACGAGTTTGAGTCAACTCGTCTACGCAGCGCCCATCAATTGCATTTAACCTTCAATTACAATTCATTTCGTTTGTGGTGGGCCGCATTCCGAACTCCCGTAAACGTAAAGGACCAGTGTACTCCGTGTGAGGCATGTGGATAAATATGCAGTGCATTTGTGTATATTGTACACATTGGCACATTATGGAGCATTGGGCCACGCGAATGCACTTGAGAGTGAACGCAATTCCCGAGTTTCGAGGCAATGGGATTTACACACTGCTACAACATGCTCTCGCAAAGTCAGTGGCAGCTAGCCCGTGGCACGATGTGTGTTTGCAACATCGCTACTTGCACAGCACTGTTGTGTGCGCATCTCTGTCTTTGGACTCTTGTTACCCTTTTGGTCTTGGTACTTTCACATGTCTTACAAGTCCATTGATGTTGCTGCGCAACCTTACATTCGTCTTACATACATCCGTGCGGGGGCAAGATCCATCCGTTTGATGGCGGTCTGTAATTCAATGCCATTCCAATGTAATGAGTTCCTTCTCTGGTACCACTCACCAGTGCTTGCTGACAGGGCCATGGGGATGGCGGTGACAGGTCATGGCATTGGCCTGCATCGACAGTTCCTCAGGTGAAAACTGCACAACTCCGCACAAGTAATACACTCTGCCGATTCGACGCCAACCAGGCGCCTGGTTGGAGTCAAATCGGCAGAGTGTATTACTTGTGTGTAGACGCCGGCGCCTCGCTTGACAAGTGAGACACCATCAAATCGGCAGTATGTGTTATTTCTGTTGGTACAATGTACCAACCAGTTTTCTGGCGAGGAGCCCGTCGTCAACCGTGGTGGACCAGCGCCAGGCAGCAGGACGCTGGTTGCCTTTCTCTCCTTAATACGGAAACGACTGCTGGTGAGGCAGTCGACTGATCATCTCTGAGCAATTTCAGTGGAGCTATACATGGCAGGATAGGCTTGGACAGGGCAGGTGGCACAAGTAAAAAGCCGGCCAAAATACACGGTTTCGAGCCATGTAAACCCGTGCAAAACTGTGTCAAGACGTGCAAAACTCACGTACACTCAATCAGTCGTTAGTACACGGTTTGTTCCAATTTTTGTACTACAAATACACGACAAGCACACAATTCAATACAATTTTCACACGATTTCAATCGTGTTACACAACGCACGATTAACAAAACCGTGTATTTTGGTCTGTTCTTTAAGTGAGGACATTATTTTCATTCTGGTGCGCTCAGCGTCACATTTACTTTAATCTCAAACACCCCCGCCCCCAACCCCCACCCACCCACCTCCTCCCTCCTTTCCGCCAGTCCTCATTTTGAAGCCTCTTTCAGTACCTAAAGACTATGTATTGCGACACACCAAAAAGCACCATTATTCCCACCAGACAGCGTCCGCACAGCGCCAGAAAGGTTGGCGCAACGCAACGTACAATGCCATGAGAGCGGCGTTCTCTGCCGGCCTTTGCGGGCGCCTGAGCTGCGTTTGGGTTCTTTCCATGCGAATTCTCTTATCACGATGACGAACACATTGGACTCGAGAAGCCTTGCAGCCCCCCCGATCGTAGAGTCGCGCACCGTCGCTTTTGTCACAACGACAACCAGCTTTGCAGGCCGATGTTGGACGGGCAACAGACACGCACTTTGTGTGAAACCTTGCTGGTGACCGTATGGCTGTCCTGATCAGCACATGAGCCCCTCATGAGGGGCGCTGTGTGTGTTTTCGACTTGAAAACACCCCTGGCTTGGGTGCGCTGTGCATGGTCGGCTGTGCGTCAGAGCAGGGAGGGGTCTGACCGGTGCATGTTCCTGGCACGCGGGCCAGAGGCGAGAGCGTCGTTCGTGTGGGCAACCCCTGGACGTGGGTTGGTGGGTCATTCTGGCCGGCCCTGCGATCCCCAGGTCTGGCGAATCGCTCTAGAGGGACTCGTGGCAGCCACGAAACTACACCATGCGCCGTGGTCTCTGCCATTGTGAGCGCTGCGATCGCCCCCAGGCCCACTTGCGCCATTGCACACATTTTGGTGCGCGTTTCTGATGACTTGAAGGCGTTCTGAAACTCTTCTTGCCTCATTTTGATTGTGGTGCAATTACGATTTTCCTAGCGTCAAGCCCTTGACACCCCCACCCCAACCCCCAACCCCTGTCGGTTTGACGCTAACCGTAGAAGAATCGAAATAATGTCTACCCTCACTGTTGTGGGGCACGCTGGCGCAGGGTGCTCTCGAGTTCTCCCGCAAAGGATACCTTACTGGCTAGGATCAAAGTCAACCAAGCTGACGATGTTGTCATCAAATAACAAAGAAATTGATGGGGTATTGAAGCGATGAGCGATCAGTGCGCAGTGTGATTCGCGACCGACACATGACAGGAAAATTGGT
>CAJHUC010001470.1:0-80605 GCA_905146915.1 Ostreobium quekettii
GAAATATTTCTACATTGCCATTGAGTGTATGGGCACCTTTAGTATATGTGTTATAGAGTGGGTTGCATTGTGGCGATGAGTGGGTATCTTTGAAATGTCGTATGGCTGGTTGGTGATGGATGATGGTCCTTGTCACATGAAAAGGAAAGTTTTGTGGGTGCAAGGGAATTCGAACTGTTCGGTTGCAGGGGTCGTTGCCACCATCGGCAAGGCCCTTCACTGTGGGAAGGGTGAACAAATATATAAGCCCTGGGCGTTTTGTGTGTGGTGTGGCCTTGCGTCTGGCCGTGCGCCAAGTAGAGGTGGCCACACTCGGGTGCCGTCCGGTCCGTTAAGTCCGGTCCGTAAAACTGAGTGTGATATTCGTCCGGTAATATCCAGTTCGCTATTTGCCGTACTGCCATCCGCAGAATCCGGCTCTCACTTTTTCTTCACTGTTATTTGCCGTTAAATTAACGGATGACGTGTGCGGCGTCCGGTCCGCAACAAAATATCCGTTGATTAATAATTTTGGTTCGTTATTACCCATAGGTACTTGCTTTCCAGCCACGGCAAGGTCGAGGCGAAGTTGCCAAGGGGTTTCCATTTTGCAGCAACTCGAATTACGATAGGTTGCTGCGGCGGTACTCCACAGTTTCCACGCCAGGGCAGCGAGTGTAAAGCCCATCCACCAATTGCAGTTAGCGACTGGACACATTTCTCACAGAAAATCTCTTCTATATATATGATACCCCAAGTTCATCCACCATTCCAACATAGTACGTCGAAGTTCAACAGTTCAACATACATGAAAACGGGCAACGAATAGTATGAGTCGTGATTTGTTATCTTCCATCTCTGCCTATCGCACCCTCACTGCGGCGGTACTCCAGAAGTTTCCACGCCAGGGCAGCGACTGTAAAGTCTATCCACCAATCGCAGTACTTGTTGGGACGCATTTCTTGAATAAATTTTTTTTCTATCTATATGATACCCAAAGTTCATCCACCACTCCAACATAGTGTGTTCAAGGTGTGCACTTCAACACAGGACAACGGAATATTACAAGTCATGATATCTTATCTTCTATCTCTATGGTACCGCACCCTCGCTGCAGCAGTACTCCACAGTTTCCACGCCGGGGTAACGAGGGTGGTCACTAGTGGTGATCCAAACTTTGGAATCCAAAGTCACTACTTCCCTGAGGGAGGCTCCCTTCCCTCCCTTCCCCCCCTTCCCCCCCTTCTTGCATCGATGTGCTAGCTTCTGCTGTGACCATCCACTCTCTGCCATCTGCCACCCTAGCAAGCTCAAATGATCCACGTTCTCGGGCTTGAGAAGCATGCGCTTGGCCGTCACAATGAGACCAGCCTTCAAAAGTGAGCATTCACTACTGGCGCTAGAGGCCTGCAACACAACCAAAGATACTCAGTACTTCTCAGCCTGTGAACTTCATAAGGGCACTGTGGCATATATGCATAGCTAGTTGGCATCACAATAAAACCAAACTTGGAAAATGAGCATTCACTGCTGGCATTGGAAACCTGCAACACAACCAAAGGTATTCAGTTTTTTCCTTCCTTTCAACTCCATATTTCACATAAGGGCACTTTGGTATATATGCACAGCCAGTTGTACTCACCCACTCACCTGTGTTGCTAATATTCGACATGCAAACCTGGCCACCAAGGGGAAGCTGGTGTGATTCTCGCCCCACCAATCCCCAGCACTCCATTTTTTTATATTCACATGCTGGTGTCCATTTCAAATCAAACCACCTTTCGACTTCGGCCTCCACTGGGTCCATGTGCAGTGGGGAGCATGGGGCCCGTCTTCTCCGTCTTGCTCGTCGGAAACGTAGTGGTCCCTTAGGTGGGGGTGATGCCGCGTCTAGCCAACTCTGCTGCACAACCTGTGCTGCATCCTCTTCGGATGATGAGCCCGAGGAATGGACTTCGGGCGCCTTCACCATATGCCTCAACTGCAGAAGTCATATGCACACTGTTAGTCACACAAGCAAAAAATATAAAAGTAGGCACCCCATGCAGCCAAGTGATTCCAGGAGACGGCCGTTTAAGGCAAAATACACAACAGGCACAGTCGTGCATGCAAAGGCACAAAGGACACTTGGTACCGGCCAAAAACTATCCACAGTTGGATGCACACATTTAAAAAGGCAAAGGCCACAAATGTCACCTTCCTCGCCGGTGGCAGGCGGTACTTGGACTTCACCTCACAATCAGATTATTTTGTTAAAAAAAACTAATCAGAGGAAGTCTCCGTGTCACTCCCTGTTAGGAGGCCGGAGTCCATGACATTGAACTCCCACCCAACCTGTGAAAAAAAATCGTCTTCAAGGAGTCTTTCTTCCAGGCGTCTTAGCGACGGTTGAGTTATTCTATATTTTTTGCTAATAGACTTGTACCCCACCATGTGCTCCCCCCGGTGCAGCACCAAATCTATGATAGCCGCGCACTGACGTGTTTTATAAGCAGCCCGGCAATTTATATCCACTTGTTTGTGTTTCTGCCTGCGACGCTTGTGCCATTCTCCCCAAGACTAGGGGGGGTTCTGTCTCTCGTGTTCTTCCTTTCGCAACCGTGCCCCTTCTGCCCCCCCCAATGTGTTATTAATGTATCCGCTTACGGCGGCTAATCGGGCCTGGTCCTTGGGGGCGAGGTGGTCCTGTATGGGCCGCCACACCCCCGAGGGCAGGCCACCCAACCCCGCTTCTTGTATTTCCTCTAATCTATCTGGTAGGGCTTCCCTATTGTGCTCAGCTTCCCTATCGCGCGCAGCTTCTATCCGCCACCTGACTTTCACCCCTGCATGTCTCCTTCCCCCCTTCATGTTATGTCTGTGCCGGTGCTTTCGACTATCCTTGTAACGTTGGCCCCTGTTCAGGGGCCGCTTCCGACCTAACACAGGAACAGAATACGGTGTTTCCCCAGCCAGGTGACGGCAGGTACTGCCACATACTGGTGGTGGCACCGAAGCAAAGACAATAGGTATTGTAGAGAAATGCAGCACGCCTTGTACAATGCACGGCCCCCTAAAGGGACGAAGTGTTGAGGTTTCCCCAGCCAGGTGATGGCGGGTACTGCCACAAAGTGGTCATGCCACATAAGGAAAAATAGGCGATGGGTACTGCAGGGACATACAGCACACCCTGTACAGTGTGCAACCAAATAAAAGTAACAAAGTGGTAAGACTTCCCCAGCCAGGTGGCGGCGGGTACTGCCAAATAATGTTGGTGGCATGTAAGCAAAGACGATGGGTATTGCAGCGACAAGTGGTGCACCCTGTGCAATGCATGGCCATATGGAAGGAACGAACTGCCAAGGTTTCCCCAGCCAGGTGACGGCGGGTACTACCACCAACGAGGTGGCCATGCCAGAATGGTGCAGTGCCCTACACACCGACAAACACACACAGCCACAGCCGCCAAAGTCGACAACAAAATATGGTTCTGCAAGTGTAAACGGTAATCCACTCACCAAGTGAGGGTTCGTGTTGCTGCTCCTCTGCGCTCGCCATCCCCCTCCCGATAGTTTCTGGATCTGCACTGACGCAGCTTGGTGAGGCTGCAGCACCACATACAACGTTAAGTACATTTCCAACTTATACGCAGGACAGTAGGTGCCCCAATGGATGCATGGTTTCCAGCCAGAGGCATTCAAGCCTTGGATTACCGGCCTTAGAATCAAGATTGCGATTGTACCCGACTTCCCGCGATGTTCCCTATAGCACCCAACCACAATAGGCGGCACTCAGGCTTGCTGCACAGAGGTACATGTCCACCGCACCTACACGTCCCGCCTGTCGAAGGCGCCCCTGCCTGCTTTCCGTTTCAGCGTTGGTACCACCTGCAACACAGTTGGTGAGGGTCGCAGGCAAAATCCCGGAATAAAGTCAAACCCCGGCCATGATCTTCCCACCCGGCCATGTGCCACCAGGTTTCCAAAGTCCACACATAATCCGCCCCCCCGGGGGAAGAATTTCCCAGTAAAGCAGGCAGCCAGAAGCAGAAGCCCACACTATGCCCACGTATCACTCGCCGGAATGCATCCGCCAACATCCAGGTTTTCAAAGTCCACAGATAATACGAGACCCCCCCCCCTTTTAACACCCCCCACGGCCCGGAATTTCCCGCCAAAGCAGGCGGTACTGAGGGCGTTGCCCTGGCCAGAAATGTGGACTAGAGGTGGCCACCCGGATCCGTTAATAACGGACAGAGATTAATTCCGTTAATTAATCCGTTAATTAACGGAAAATAACAAAAAAATACAAAAATTACCCAAAAATTAACGGATTTTTGGATTTTGGGGGATTTTTGGGTTTTTTCATACTTATAGTTTATGGAATTCACTATTAGAGAGCATGTTTGTATTTTATTTCAACCTATGCATACTAGATTTTCAACTAGCCACAGTTGTTGTGATTTTTTGGGTTTTTTTTCGATTTTTTTGGATTTTTTTCGTTTTTTTTGAATTTTTCTCCCTTTTTCTATAACGGAATTTAACGAACAGCTGACAAAAATTAACGAACCGGATTTAACGGAGCGGATGGCATCTTGAGTGGCCACCTCTAATGTGGACCCTGGCTGAGCCACGTTGGCAATCAACCCGATCCCCAGATTCGGAAATCAGTACTTGCTGCCTTGGCTCTGCTGTCATCTGCTGATTCGGTACACACGTCCGCTGTCATCCGCTAGATTAGCAGATGGGGTACGCGGCCTCTGGTCCATTGGAGAATATCCGTTAACGCCCAGGCGGAATCCGCAGAGTCCGCTGATTGGCGCCTGCCGTCTGCTGCCATCCGTGCCACATCAGCAACAGAGAGAGCGGGGTCCGCTAAATTAACGGATATTTAATGGAGGGCGCCCTCGTCCGCTATTAATGGATCCGGGTGGCCACCTCTAGTGCCAAGGCCGTTGAAGCATCAGCGATCGTGGATTCGCGCTTCCCGTGTGCACTCCAAAGGGAGCCGTTTGAATCGCATCAACGGCTTTTCCTTCAAGACTCTCTAAATGGGATGGCCCGAGTATGCCACTATTTCAGTCATAGAAAATGCATTTTTCGATGTGCTGTAAAGGGGCGCATGTACACCCCAGTGCAGATGCACATTAGGCTCAGGAAAGTGCTGCAAAATTCGCAAAACATTAAAAGAAGATGAGGCTGCATTAACTGAAGTCAGATGGGTGAACGCCATGTAGTGAGAACGCCGGAAAGATGATGGGCGCACCCCTCCATATTGGGGAATGTGCATAGAATACTGTAGTACACGGCAACCCCGTGCAGCTGTGGTCAGTGGGAACCCGTCTTGCTCGTGGGATGCGGCAATGAAGGATGTGGCAGGAACGGTGCACGGACCCAGTTTGCTTGCATGCTCGGCCGCAAAAGGAAGCACAACACCATGACAAGTGTGGCATAACCCCTCACCGTGTGGCGCCGTGAGTTGGAATGGGAGCTTGCATAAGCAGGGTGCTGGCTGGCGGAGAGGCGCATTGCGCATCTGCTGGATGAGCACTAGGACTGGCGGGTGGAATGCTCCGTTCGAAACATGTCTGCGGAAGACCATTGGAGCATTTTCCCGCCTCACTCAAAATGCATCGAACCACATGTCTTTGTGCATGAGTGCGATGCATGGGTGTAAGTGTTCTGAAGACTTGGGGTGGATGTGGAAATGCAAATGGAGGAAGGTATTATTGCCCTGCTGGACAAGGAACTCTAGGCGGACTTACGCAACTAGTTAAAGAGAGCCATAGAGCGCCATCGAGGATGGGAGCAGACAGATCTGGTCATCGGCGCCCCCCTTCGCAACTTGCAAACCGGCATCATGGTGTGGTTCTCGGGGTGGGGGGGCAGTGCCAATGTGCTTCTCGGTTGCGTGCCAGACAAAAGTACAATCGGAGATCCAATGGGGTGTTTGGTTTGACGTGTCACCTCAAATTGGCTCTGGGTGACGTACAGAGGGTGCAAGGAGTTATGGGAATTCTTTTGGGAATTGGACTCCGAGCGGGTCGGACGGGTTATGCAGTCAGGATTATGGCCACTTCACCGGGAAATTGTGGTGGGGATTTCACGGCCAAAGGGTACCCTGGAGGCGGATGGAGAGCGGGCGGACCAGGGTCAGGTTCAGGGAGTTAGAGGGGGAATAGCAGATGTATTGGGTAGGTTTCTCAGTGTGAAGGTGTACCTGGCACCGGAGTAGTTAGCTCCGGGGTAACACTAGAGACGCAGGGAGTCTCTGCATGAGGGCGGTGGAGTTCCAAATGCGGGACGCGGGCTAAGACTCGGTATGAGCGGACATGAGAGGACATGGCGCGTGGCAAGGGTATTTAGGTAGTGGTGACCGAGAGAGTGGTGTCTCGTTGCTGAACAAGCCCGAAAAAACTTGTAAGAGTCTTGCAGTTTGCCTATTATGTGTGTGCTCCCCATGAGCTCGTGCAAGCTTATGCAAAGGCTGGCTGTATGTGGAGCATGCTCGGGGTACCCAATTTGGCTGGAATAGATGAGGCGCAGCCGCTCTAACCGTCGGGGACTTGCTAAGAGTTGGTTTCGACTTGTTGGGGAAGGTAGGTGTGCACAACGGGGTTTGAATGTGCATTTCGACCAAGACTAGCATCAGTCCTGACCCAAGACTGACCGTGATCTGGAATGCTGTGTAACTTAGCATGAGCTGTGCAAGGGCCTGGGGTTGGGTCAGACCTAGAGTGCATGTTTGCACTCAATATGTGCTTGCACGAAACAATATTGAGAGTGATATAGTGGGAAGATCTAGGAAAGAATATTGGTTACGGTGTTGGAATGTATGCATAGTTACTAGTCCATCTTAATTATTAACTCATATTGATTGAAATATATATTTTAGGATGTGTAAACTTGCATGGCATATACAAGGTTGGGTCACAAACTATACTGAAGTGGTGGTTATGCATTGGTGGACTAGTTAAACTAAGGTTCGGCATGACCTGGTGTGCATGTCTAATCAAACTCCAGTTTGTAAGTATGCAATAACACCCAATTTTTGAAGGCGTTGCTATTTATGTAATCTAGGGTGGTAGGTCCGCTTGAGGGACTTCACTTACCACCACTTGTATAATTGTGCATACGGTGGAAAGTGTATTGCTAACTTTTTTCAGATCTCGAACGTAGAATACTGCAGAGGAGTATTGCAATATTAAATACATTGGCTTTGTGGTCGAGCGCGTGGAGTACTACTACTGCAAATATGTAAATGGTCATCTGCTGCTGATGTGATAGTGCCCATCTTAAAGTCTTCCATCTGTGTTCATGTTCGAACATCATTCTCATTTTTGTCCCAATTTGCGAGAATGGTGCGATAAATCCCATGAGCCAAACCAGGTGAAAAGAAACCGCCATGATATCAAAGAAGTTCATGAATATTTCAAAGATTTTTAGTGGCGATCAGCTCAAGCCAACCCGGACAGAAACAAACGCTCTTTGAAATTAGAGCGATCTTTAGCCATAAAGCATAAGTGAAACGGTACCCATCATGTGGCTACGCGAACAACATCTTACTGCATTGTAGGAGGATATATAACTAACTATCTTGTTAATGAGTTTCTGTCAAGGACGACCTTGGGTGCGCATGTGTTGGCCATTCCAGGCCGGGCTGCCTTTCTTGGCCATTTCAGGGCCTTCAACTGCCGGTTTTTGTCACCCCTGTACCTGGGATCAGTTCGGGCCATTTGGTACCAAGGGGCAACCGGGTGGTCCTTGTAACCAAGGCATAGACAAGGGGACCAGTCAAGCTGGCCCTTGGATTTGGCAGAACATTTGGCGACAAGTGGGAACGGCTATTTGGGGTGTGACACTTGGCGCCTTCATTATCTTGTTTTGCACCCACCCAGCCCACCCTAATAGAGTGAGTTCGGTTATTTGTGAGATGGAGAGGGAGTTGAGTATGAGGACAGGGAAGCTGACACAATGTAGAGTCACCATCAGTGGGGCATTGAGTTTTATGCAGAGCGAAGGGCACATTCCAAGTGGGTCACCAATCGGGTCTTGTATTAGTGAGGTGAAGTACAATTGTGAGTGTAACGTCTTGTAGTGTGGGAACACAGGGGGGGTGAAGGAAAACGGTAAGGCAGAAACCCCATTTTTGGTAGCGAATTGCATGTATAGTGTATGTGCTTACAAAGGCGCCTCCCAGGAAAGTGCGCACTTGAGGCGATGGCTGTCTGCAGCCATGTTTGGATTCCAGCACACATCCACTTGACCACTTGAGGGACACCAAGTCTTCACATTTATATTCTTTGTGTATTGTCGCCTCATCTTCCATGAATGGAGAAAATTAAACAGATTTCCAGAGCCAGCACAGATGGAGGGTAGATCTACCTCTAGATGTCCTCAGTTTGTCACGTCTGACTAAAGGATAGCTGGATGCGGAATGAACTAATTTCAGAAATATATTCAAGGACAGCTGCATGTGCCTGAGCATTGTATCGGTGGCACCCTTTAAAGTCTCAGGCGGCGAAATTGACGGCCAGGTATAGGGTGGAGGCACAAATAACATCGTACATCCGATAAGCTCATTAACTGGTACCCTGATTCCATTCAGTTCACCGCCTTGGCATGATAGCCATAATATGCCAATTTGCGGCAACAGTCCATGCCCAGCATCAGTCAGATATTACCCTCCAGCCGCAATGGCCTGTTGTCAATTTTCCACAAGTGATATGACGGCCAGTCGCGGCCTTGTCATCACACATATCAACACGGGATCTCAACACGATCCGCCCATCATCATCACGTCGACCCTGGCCACGTCCACTGCAGCGGTGCCAAGGACACAGATGGCACTCCGTCCATGACGGACATGGAAACCATCACTGAAACATTCCTCATCAAAATCTGTTCCGTCCCACCATGCAAGGGCATTCACCATGTATCGTTATTGATGAATGTTCTCAATAACATTAATGCTGAATATGGAAAAGCATTGGCAATGCCACGTAGCTTACAATTGGCCGTCATGCAGTGCTTCACCATTGCACACAGACCCCCTCACGTTTACGGTTCGAGCGCAGCGCTAGAGCAACACGCAAGAGCAACAGAATATGCGGGTAGTCCCCAACGGAGATTCCAATCGGGGCTACTCGGAAACTACTCCGAGACGATCAAACCTGCCAGCCCGGAGAGGGAGGGAAGGGGCAGCGCGTCAGTGCGTTCCATCCCTCGTATACTCCAAATTGGAGATGGAATCACCGTTGCCGCCCTAGCCACAGACCGTGGCCCCCGGTGTAAGCCTTCCTGGTGCGACTGGGGTGGAGGGTGACAGTTCCGAGGTTGAGATGTGTTTCCAGACCGCCGGGGCGGTGTCTACGCACACGAAAGATACGCCGGGCAAAAGCAAGGCAAGATTCCGTGGATTTGGGCATCAACTAATCGGGTCCAGCATCTTGACATCTGCCCAGCTGAATCAACACTGGGCTCGTGTACTTAACGATGCAGGACGTGGATGGTGTTCGTTCGACTTTGCTGCGGCCATCTCAGCAAATCCGCTACACTTGATTGCTCAATTGATCTTGCTCAATGCTTAATAGAAGAAGCGCACGCATATGCATTATCATCACGAATTCACATATTCGCTCATATTGCGCACATATTCATTCATGCGTGCTTGATTAGATGGATCTAAATCGATCACGTCTTCCAATAGGGCCAAGATATGTACGCTGCAATTTCCCTTCAAAAAATGCTGCAGCTTTCTTCAGGCACCAGTGGCGAGGTTGTCTCACCACAGTTCGCACTGCGCACATGCGGCCAATGTACGCAAGGCGTTGAGGAAATAAAAACACAGATGCAAAAGCTATACTTTACTTGCTTCTACTTCTCTTTTCCTGCATGATAATCCTCATTTCCATCATCTTCAGCATCGTTGATGTCCTTTTAAGGCAGATCACACCCAGGCGCACACTTCCGTGCCTGTCGCCTATGCACCTGGCTTTGTCCTTGTCATTGGATCCACGTCCTTAATCAGTCCCAATATTCGATCATGAAGTACTTCCTCCGTCCGGAATTAAATGAAACAATTTGCTGGAGAGTCCACATTTGTATCACTCGCTTGCCCATTTCACTTCAAAATTGAAGCAGAGCACTCCCCAGAAGATTAGTAAGTGCTACAAAATTTTTATGGATAACGGATGATTATTGATCACATGGCAGTACTTTAAGCCCATGTGACTCCAGTCAAGAACTCGAATCTTCTCAAGGTCTCGCCGAACAGCCCGGGTCGCGTTCGCTGACTGACAGTGCATAGCGCAATGTGGATATCTCTAGCCACCGTCTCGGCTGCACATTGGAGACGTTCCAACCTACCAGGAGAGACCGCGGACCTGAGTTGTGCACAGCTCGATCGTCGATTGCGACCGTGGTTTCGACAGGCCAGCGAATTTGTCAGGTCCGGATCGGAGACGCAGAAATCGGCGAACTTCACCATCACGGCGTTTTCAGAAAGAGCCGGCCCCATGGGCATGGTCGCTATAGGCGCTAAGGCCACCACGAAAATTTTGGAATAATCTGATCGTCACCTCGCTGCGTGGTAGCCAAGAGATTGCTTGAACTGCCTGTGCTGTGCCCATGCCGGAAGGAGCACTTTGAGCGCCGTTTACGCCGCTTTGAAAATGGTCGCCATGGCAGGCTCTTGTGGCGCCATCGGAAAACGCAAGAACACTACCATAGAGACGCTTGAGTCCTCCGATTGAGCATCCACACCCTCCTCCCTAGTGTTTTCTGGTGTTGATGCCAGCTTGTGGTGGTGCTTCCTATGCTAGGCAAGCCATCAATTGGATATCTGT
Organism: Ostreobium quekettii; assembly: GCA_905146915.1. Lineage (NCBI taxonomy): Eukaryota > Viridiplantae > Chlorophyta > Ulvophyceae > Bryopsidales > Ostreobiaceae > Ostreobium > Ostreobium quekettii. The sequence goes on from CAJHUC010001470.1 coordinate 10,805, forward strand.
GCCGAGCAAAAATCTTTGGATGCACATAGCTGTTCTGCAGCTAGTCCTGAGACTCCAGGAGACCTATTGGCAATGGCCAATCCCAGACACGTTGGTGCAGATTGCCAGCGAACAGTAATGGCGATGGGCAGATTTAATGGCCATTTCTGCCGATATTACTCTGTGAAGGATGTCGATCTGTAGGCAAAAGCCCGAGTGACGAGGGAACCCTACCCTTCTGTTACCACGACGGCCACTAAAAGGGGTATCACTCGTGCGTCGGGTATCCCTGGATCCAGGGTGCCAGTTTTGCTTGGCTCACCGAATGTTCGAATTCATTAGGAAAAAGGGCCAAATAAATTTTGTTCAAACGTGTACAATGTTTTCGGGATTGGGTTATTTCCGTGTTTTCAGCATGCAAAACGCTGATGAAATGCACGTATATGTGTTCCGCAAAAGTGATATTTGGTCCTTCTTCTGCTAGTGATTTGGGGCCTGAGTCGTGTGGTTTCAAAGTACTACCCAGTGCATGTATCTTGTTTTCTGCAAATCATTTTTTGATAGCGTTGACTAAATACAGAGCGGGTTCTCTGTTCCATTTTTAAAGAAAATTACTAAATAAATGATGCAAATATGGTAAGTCAACAAATTGCTTCATTTAATTCTGGACGGAGGGGTAATTGCATATACTGTCGAAAATCGCTTGTGGGATCTTAAATTGTTCATTGGGATCTCCGCAGATGCTCATGTTGCACCGCAGTTAGTTGCACTGCACACATGTCGATCGCTTAGACGGTGCAAATTCGTCGTTTATCATATAACTATCATCATTGTCCATTATATTTGCCGTTGTATACTTGTATAGTTTGTCATCATTCCACTTCATTATATTCATCACTGTATATAGTCAGGCGCATTTTACGGTCCACCGAGGGCACGAGATGCCAGGATCATCCCCGCTAATCTGCCATTCAGGTCTAATTAATAAGACCTGTCTCAGTCAATATTGAGCCAATTCCCCAAATTTTCACCCCAAGAGAAGCCATCCACTGATGCGTTGTCTTCTCACTGACACCTTGTCACGTTTCACCCACTGGCGCCGTTGTGCCGTCACCCCACATGGCTTTGTTGAACCAGAACCACCCGGCAACACTCCTGGGACACCTCGCGATCCTCCGCACGAGGGATTGCCACACAGCTGTACCATGGACCAACAGGTTACACGGGGCACCACTGAATGGACCTCCATGCTTTGAGACAATATGGGACACCTCGTATGTGGCGAGGCTATGGCTGCCCTCAATGTCAGCTCCCTCTGTACCTCGTTGATCCCAATCAAGCAACCGGCGCAAGGACCCCGTTGGATCTCTGGCGTCCAGTCCACTAACAATTCGTCGTGCGTCCTGCCTCCTCCTCTGATCTCCCACTCCGTGCTTCTTGGCTTCCGATTCGTGATCGTGGCATGCATTTCGAAAATAGATTCTCTTCAATCGAAGCTGTGTGGTGCACAACCAAGTGGTTGGGGTGGGCCTGCTCCACTTGGTGAGATGCTCACGATGTCCCGTGCCCATACACCAATGGTCGCACCTCCAGCGCTATATTGATGGATCCATGATGACATCACCATGAGTAGGTTAGGCCATTTAATTGATCAGCCAAGTTGTATGTTCCTGCCGAGGGCAGCAAGGGGCTGATGCTTGGGTACATGCTCCGCACACCTATACCGCAGTCTGTTCTCCCATGAATCCACCACTGCTGCGAAGCAAATATGATTGGCTGGACTTGGGTGGACGGGGGTTCAGGCGGGGTGGGAGAACGCTCAACTTTATGTACTGAAGAAGGAGCTGCAGTCGATGGCAAGGATGCACGTGGCACTGAGATGCGATGTACTTCGAACTAGTATTTTGGAATCTACAAAAGCGAGGGCGCACATGGGTTTCACGTCCGCGTTCGTGTGAGAGAAAAGCATTGCCGTACTTCGGAAGTACGGGAATCCCATGATACACGATTTGGACTCTGCCGTTGTGACGACCGTTTTGGACAATCGGCATGCACACCCGCCCTCCACGTCCCCTCGCAGGTCGCACTGATCCTTTCCGTCACACTGACGAAGGCACGTAGGGTCGAGGTGCGGCGACCACTGACTCGGGCCCGTAGGCTCGAGTACACAGCAGCGGTTTACAGCGGAGCAAAGGGAGAACAGGACTTCTGATATCCGGTTCATCAGTGTCCTTGATTCAGTTCCTATTGTCCCATCACCTCTATGCGTCGGGCTCTTAATAATAATCGATCAGCTCCGGTTACAAGATCACAACAGATGCGGGCACCGTATGCGACAACCGTAGTCGTGCGTCTCATTCTGCCGCCGAACCTCGTGGGTCGACCACCTCCCAATTGACTGCCCTGGTCAACGCTCTGCTTTGTTGTCCAGCTGCAGGCCTCTCCCCTCGCTGGGGCCCCGGCTGCGGCTATGCGCCGCCTGGCTGCGTCCCGCCCCGCCCGCCACGGGCGCGGAGGCGGCCGCACGGTGCCCCACTGAGCACCCCTGTGTCGATCTCCGAGTCAAAGCGGCAATTGTGGACCGCAGCTCCGCCCCTTGACTCCAAGGTAATCGCGCCACGCCGGGCGCCCCGAGGCGGTCAGGGGCGCTGCGATCAGGCGTCGTTTCGTTCCATTCCCGTTGTGTAGGGGATCGGCGAGAACCGCGATCTGCGCGACGCGCGACGCGTCCGCCCGCTGGGCTCGACGGCAGCGGCGACGTCTGCCCACCGTGGCGACGATCGCGCTCAATTGCGATGAGACGCGGGCGCCCGGCCCCCTCAGGCGCGCCTGCTTCCTTTTCACGGTGAGCGGGCCCCCTCGGCCTCCTCGCCCTGCCTACCCGGAAGCACCTGCCGGGAATACTCGCCAGCTGCCGGTGGCGCATTGAAGGCAAAAGTCCGGCGCCCTGCCGTGCTGTGCGCACCTCCATCCTCCTGGGGTCGTCGGCTGTTGACGGGCGGATGGTTCGAGCCCTGAAGCCCTTCAGGAGGGGCTTGGCGCGAGTTGCACCGTGCTTCGCGGCCGCGCGCACGCATTGTATGTAGCGGCTGAAGCGTAGAGCGCACAAGAACGCCTTTCTCAGAACACCTTTATGAGTCGCGAACTCGGGAGTCGTTTTGCCGGACGGAGGGGCACGCCGAGGCGGCATCCGGCAGGCGGTGGAAACAGGGGGAGGCGCCCCCGGCCTTGGGCGCGACTGGGCGATCGCGTCGATCGACAGAAGTGGTAGGGAGTCCATTAGTGGCGATTGGCGCGGGGATGAGGCGCAGGGACGGGCGGCGTCGAGACCCCTGCGCCGCGTTCGCATCGACCGATCGAAATTTCCACGCTTGAGCGGTGCGGATGCGGACAACGTGCGCGGGCCGGTGACGGAAATCGCATCCCGGAGCGCGCCGTAGGTTGCCGTTGGCGGCGGCTCGGATGGCAGCAGCGTTCCGGGGCCGCGATGCAGCCGCATCCCGCCAGAGAGGCGCCCAATAGTCGGCATTCCGTGAGGGAGACGGTCCTCGGTCTGGTCCGACCATCGGTTGAAGGGTCAAAAGTCAAGCCCCGTGGTGGTGCGCCCCCGCCTTCCATTTCCGACTGCATTTCTGGCGGAGCCGACGCGCCTTGAGGTGGGCCGCCGTGCGTTCAACTGCGCACGAGCGTCGAGTCGATTGCGACCACTCGCCGGTGCAGAGCGGTGTCTCAGTCTAGGCTACAGGCGGGCCGCTGTGGCGTGCCGGCTGCTCCCATCGCCTCCGTCCTCCAGAACGACAGTCTAGAAACGCGAGTGTGAGAGGGCAGGGAGGGCTTCACCACGGGAAACGGTGGGGATCGTAGAGAGCGGGTACGCAAGGAAAACTGGTCACCAACATTACCCTGCACCAAGCCGAAAGCCCAACTGCCAACACGACCAGCCGTTCACATACAAAAACCCCAATCCCTTTCCAAGGCTGTCCAGTTCTATCGATCCCGTCAAGCTCAATAAGGGATTATTCCAACTGCGTCATACTTCAAGCTCTGCACACCAAACTCTTCAAATTCAATCCTATTGTCGTCACCAGCCTGAGACAAGAATAGTGTCACAGCTGCACCGAATAAATGCACACACAGCCCTGACTGCCTGACTGGCCGAGATCCGAGTTGGCCTAAGTCAGGGCAGGATCGCGTTGGTGGTTTTGGTGCATGTTGCTTGTGAAACATCATCTTGACGTTAAGGATGTAGACGCCGCGGTGCTGGAGCGTTGGAACGTGCGGGAGCGCAGTCCATGAACTGCAACGAGTCTGATTAGACGCCTGGTCCAGTCCATTAAAATGGGCGTTATCAACGTCGATGGCGCTCAATCCCCGTCAAAATACCATACTGAGGATACGCGTTGCAGGGTATAGCTGTGCGAATTTCACGGAGCGAAATGTTTGCGGGAACGCGTTCTTGCACATTCGCTCAGCCAAGCACGTTGTGGACACCACTACTGTACCAACATTGTTGGAGTCGACTGTGGAGCAAAAGAATGCAGCTGCCACATTCATTAAAAAAACACGAGCCAGGATCGCAGGAAGCCGCAGGAACGTGGCCATTCCAAATGTGATTCCCTTTGCAAGTTAATTCTCTGTTACAAGTCAGACTAGCAGTTCTGTATGGTGCGGAATGCTCTTCCAGATCTCACCTGTAAAACTTTGTTGAGGTGCATTGTAATGAGTGCGCCCCGGACAGAACGTCTGACGAACTTACTGAACCCCTAGAATTCCAGATAGAAGAACCTGCCCGGCGTCGGACTGCCCCATTCGGCAAACCGGGCATCAGAGCCCCACCCCCCCCGGCGACCACCCATGGCATGTCCTGCCTCGATTCACCCCTGTGCCAATGCAACATCGCCGGCCAGCGGCGTCTCAGTGCCACCCCTACAAGCGTGCACCGCTGGCACATGCAGCCCCGCATTGAGGTCCGTCAGCACCGGGTTCTCCACCTTGACCACCACTGCCCTCCTCTGGGCCCCCTTCTGCGCTGAGGCCGCAGGCACAGCGTCGCGGCCGCGTGGGCCCGGGTCCGGGGGCGGCCCGTTCTCATCGGCTGCCAGCTGCCTGCCTGGCGGCCTGACAAACGTGTCCAGGGCGTTCGTGCCCCCCGTCCGCCCGGACGGCTGGCCAGGCGCCAGCATCGCCCTCTCACCAAAGACGCCCTTGATCCCGTCGATGATGGATTTGGAGAGCGTCGAGGAGAAGGCGCGAGGGGCTGGGGGCTGCGGGAGGCTGTGAACCTGCTCCAGGGGGTTCGGGCCGGCCACGGTGTGCAGGCCCATCGCCTTCAGTACCCACACGTCGTTGTGGATATTGAACGGCATCTCGCCAAAGTCCATGCTCACGTCGTCGAGGGCCGCGTTGATCTGGACCTGGATGTCTCCCGCCGGGGGCGATCGGATGATGGTGAAGGGGAGGGGCAGCACTTTGACGTCCTGCGGACAGGCGTCAATGGGACAGTCCCTGTTCTTCTTCATGAGCGCCGTGAGGGCGGAGTAGTGCTCGATGAGCTGGCCCAGCGCCGCCTTCTTGCTGGCCGTGGACTTGCGCAGCGCGGCGCCCTCCCCTGCGAGCTGGTTGACGAGCGGCTCCACGGACACGGGCAGGCCCTTCCAGCACACCTCCCTGTCCTCCTTGCTGATGATGCCCACCGCGTCGAACACATTGAGCACGTCGTAGACGCGGCGCCGCAGGTTGTCCCCCTCGCTGTTGGCACCCGACCCCTCCCCCCGACCCGTGGCCGGCGCCAGCTCCCTCACCAGCTCGTCCGCCACGGCGCTGTAGGACGTCCGCCCCTGGCTCTCAACCGCCGCCATGACCCTCAGGCTCGTGTACTTCAGCCCCTTCGACTTTCGCTGCATTTTGGCAGACGCCTGCGCCTTCCTCCGCCTGCCCCCCCCCCAATCCCCAGCGCCACCTACCCTCAGGTCGGGCACCGGCAGCGCCCTCCCGACGGCCCTTCGCTTAGCCCTGTGCCCCTCCTTGTCCAAATGGCCGTGACTAAATCGGACGCCCCTCCCGTCGTAGGCGTGGCCCTCGCTGGGCTCGCCAGCCGCGTCCAGGCGCGCGTTGAGCACCTCCTGGCTCAGGCTCGAGGCGCCGGCCATTGACGCGTACGCCGGCACGCCCAGCACCGCCTGGGAGGATGTTGTCTGCGACGATGCGCCACACCGGCCCCCTCTCCCCCCACGGGACGGCTCCAGCGCCGCGGGGACCGCCCAGCCATCCCCGCCCTCCCCTTTCCGACAGCCCATTGGGGCGCGGCCGTCCGGCCTCCCGTCTCGGCATCGGGCGTCCCGCGGCGGGTCGCGGCATTTGTGGTGCCCCCGACGGGACAGCGCAGCGCCGATCGATCCCGCGAACTGGAGCGTCGGCCCCCCGCCGGCTGCGCGCCCCCGCCCATTTGCCGGCGATTCGATTCCGGCGTCGGATGGGATCCTCCCCGGACGTCGCCGGGCCCCCGCCGTGCTTCTGGATGCGGTGTGCGATTCGGCCAGGGACAGGGGCGCCTTGATCTGGCTCACGGGGGTGTCCACGTCGCCCCAGTCGGGGTCGGACTTGGGCCGCGCGGGCGACGACGCCTGCGTCTGGGACCCGCCGCCAGTGGCCTCCACCGGCACCAGGCAGATGGGCGACCTGGAATGCGACTGGGCGGCGTCGGATGCACGCCCACCGCGCTGGCGGAATGCCCGGAACACGTCGGCGCTGGTGGCCACCGCTCTGGCCTCCTCCGGGCGCCGCGGAGGGCGGGGAGACGCCACGCAGTCCCCCCACACCCCGAGCTGGCCGTAGCCATGCTCGGGGGCCTCCCACTCCTGGGGCGCACCCTCCGTTGCGCCCAGAGATGTTCGGCCCCTGCGCTTCTCCGGCGTGGCCTGCAGCTCGATCTCCCGGGCGGCGGGGTAGCCCGGCTCCGGTATGATGGGCGCCATGGGGTCCTCCAGGGCCAAGTCGAAGAGGCCGAAATCGTGCGCCTCGCGCAGGAATTCCTGCCGCAGGGCCTCTGAGAGGCTGTCCGCGCAGGGCCCGCCGGGGGCCCCGCCGTCCGCGGACACTGGCGTCGCGGACATCGACACCCGGCGCGCCTTCCGCCCCAGCTGCTGCGCGCGTGGCCACAGAGCGGCGTGCCAAATTTAGAATCACCGACGGGAGCTTGCGCGTGCACGCAGAACTCCGCCACGGCAAGTAGGGCCGCGCGGTGCGATTGCGGCCCCGTTCGAGCCCGTGGATCGGATTCTCGCTGCGCGCAAGGCGGAGAAGAGCGCCGGGCGCGGGTTGAACCGGCGGGCCGTCTGTCATCCCCCCGTTGGCCCGCCCGGTGCCGTGCCCGTTTCGACGGCCACTCACATCGTCGGCCGCCGATGCTGCCGGCGGCGGCTGCGCGGATGCTCCCGTTGGATTTCGGCCGGTGGTGTTTTTGGCGGAGCGTGGAGGCGGTCGTCGAAGAGAGGCGCGCAGTTTGCGCCTGAGGGCACGCGCAGATCGGCAGGCCGCACGGCAACAGAGCCCCGCCCTGGCCCCCACAGAATGGACGTTCGGCAGGCAATCTGGGGAAAGCCAGTGCCAGAAACTCTGGGGGTGTTTGTGGGCTGACGTGTGTCTACCGTACGTGGGTGCGGTAAGACATCCGGGAAACCGTATTTTGGCGTATCGCGCGCCTGTACAACGGCGGGCTAGCAGTATTGCTGGGCGGGTCCCCCCGTTCCGGGGCCGACCCTCCCCGGAGGTGCCGGGCCCGGGGGCCCTTGCGCGGCGCAGCTCGCCTGGCAGGCTGGCGGGTGGCCAGATTCGCGTTGTGGCCCCGGGGCGGGCGTGGCAAGAGGTGCATCGCCCTCGCCGCTGCATCAGAAAATTGATCGCAAATTGAATGTGCGATTGGCGATTAGTTGTCAAGGTTGAGAAGAGTCGGGATTAGTTTTTAGTTTTATTACTTCTATTTATTTACTTTGATTATGTCAATAGGTAGAATGATTTGCGATTGACAATTAAATGTCAAAAACGCCCGCTCCAGCTGCAAGGAGGCGCACATGTCGTGTGATAGGATGGGCCAGGCATCTCGACACTGGAATATGATGCGGCATTTGGAATCCACCAAAAAATCGACAAACAACGCTCATGCGTTACAGTACAACTGGGCACCGCCCTGCGGTGGTGCTCTGAAGGGCTGCCGTCGATTTCGCTCCAAACAGGCGCCCGCGGGGCGTTCAGTGCATAAGCGTGCTGCCACACGTGCATCCGTGATAGCCATGGCCGTCCATCGTGCTCGCCCTCGCGTCGCCCATTTCCGGGTGACCTGTAGCCGACATCCTCTGGCAGCCCCTGTTCAGGGGAATGTGCGCTTCTTCTCAAAGGGGGCCAAGCTCTGCGCCAAGAATGACGCAATGCAACTTGCTGCCCACCAGGAAAAAGAGGGCCAAATAACACGTGTTCAAACGTGTGCAAAGTCCACGGGTTTGGGTTATTTCCGTGCTTTTAGCATGCATAACGCTGATGAGATGCATATATATGTGTTCGCAAAAAGTGTTATTTGGTCCCTTTTCCGCTAGTGGCCGTGTGTACATGCTGCACACTAACACCTTGTGTTGCTGTTGAATATGTGCTTATTTTCTGGTGTGCATTTTTGGTTTTGTGTGTGCTCTTGTGTATTTCTGTTTCTTTTTGTTGTGTGTTTTGGAATGCCCTTCACCCACCAATATCGCTGCGTTTCAGGCCGGCTTGCAGCTCTGCACAGTGCGTGTCGAGAGACCAACAGAAACTGACAGTGCCCATCAAATCCTCAGAATGGCTTACAAGGCAACGCTCGCTAGATTTTGCCTTAGCCGTAATCACCTGGAACAAGTTGCCAAACAAACGCCGGCATCGAAATTGCGTGAACCCATTGTAAACGCATTCCATCTCATCGTCTGCCAGGTTGCCTGCGTGCAGATGTATCTGGCGTATCCTTTCGCTGAGATGTTGGCCCCTTGTTGGATGAGCTGCCGACGACCGCATGGGGGGATGCTTCAACAAACTTGATGCCCCGATCGAGTACGCCAAAGGGCACCTGCACATGCGCGAGGCACAACACGAGGATGCTTGTGTTCTTCTTTCAGCCAATCGAGAAATTCGAGGGGCTGACACGACGCGCCAATTGGCGTTCTCCTTGCAAGGAAAACGGCACCAGCGAGCCGGAGGAACGCACGCTGCAGTGGAAAAACGTGGAGGACGAGCTGAAAAGCGGAGAGCTGCTCTCATGAGGACATGCCTGCACCCCGTCCCCAGCCGGCGGGGTGATGGTTCAAATGTTGCGGGGTCTGAGGGAGCTATGCAAACAGGTTGAGCGACGCAATTCGACTGCGTCCAAGTTGCGGCAATCTCTCAGAACAGTGTGCCTTCGAGACACCGTATGTCGTATGCATGCATGAACCCAGAATTGTGTTTGCTCTGACGGTGTTTGTGCTGTTCCCAATGATGCAGGGTGTGAACAAAACTCAAATTCCACCAACCAGCCCGCCGGCGATCTAACAGACACTGGCGAAGCAGCTTGGAGGTGCCGGCAGAGCCGGCAAATTTGTCCGCCGTCTAAAAGGGAAACTTTGGTGATTTCATGCGCTTTTCCGTCTGGCAGATGCTGCCATGCCCTTCGCCATTGTGTAAGCCGACGGCAAAGCGCCACCAAAACATACCAGGATGTGATCCCCTGCGCATATCCAGAGCCTTGCACACACATGTATAAAATGCCTCCAAATTTTGCATTCTTGCAGCAGCAATGAGCCGTTCGTTATCGCGAAAGGCCTATTGCATCATGGTGCAATTGGCGGTTCGTTAGAAGCAACTCTTGTACATTGGGCACATCTTCAGAAGATGGAGAATCTCCACCCCACAATAGGCATCAATTCGCCTTTAGCAGTCATGCCAGTCATAGAACCAACTTCCGATCCGCTTGTAGTTCCACATGCGGCACTCTACAGGGCCGTGCGGGACGTGAGAGGTGTCGGTGGCTCAACTTCAATAGGCCCCCCCCCCGGTTGGTGGGCCCATCGATGCCACCTGGTTGCGTGACACGTACCGACATCAGTATGTGTCCGCAACCCGCCAGGAAAGATGCCTTCGCTTCTAAATTGTAAGTAGATTACAGTTGGTACCATTCCCGCTACTTAGCCCTTTCCTCTCCAATTTTTGCATTTTCGCACATGCTCAACTCCTATTGCGTGCCAAACATCGAACCCTTGAAAACATTTGTACATTTGTGCGACGCCAGCAAATTCGGAGGCTTAAGCGATCACGAAGCTTCCTTGTATGCCCAGCTATTTCGTGTGCCAGACTGCTCAGCCTCTCTGCCAAATACTCAAGATGAGTCATCCCTCGAGCGGAATACCAAGATGCTGGTTTTGGAAGAACGCAGGATCTCGATAACCTGTGGCGGTGTCGATTTGGCGGCCGGTGCTTGAATTGCCAGGATGTCGATCTTTTCCTTTGCCACAGCCTGAACCGCGAACGCACTTTGAGTGAGGAGGTTGCATGGACTCGGACAGTAGCAACTTGCAAGAAAAATGCAACAGAAATGCCTAAATTCACGACGCCCATCTGCCACAGGCAGACAGAGCTCAGCATTCAAACTCTGCTCGATTTGCGAACAAATACCATGCCTCAGAGCCCCATCCATTCCATGGGGCTGACACATATATGGCTGTTGGCGCTGACTGTGCAATTGATCTACAGTGTAATCCAACGCCGTTTCGGCCGACATGCATTCGAATTGTTCATTGGCATATCGTGCCGTATTGGATGCTCAGGCCGTATTTTGGCAAAACTGAGCACTCTGAAAGATTGGCGGCCAGGGACACACGCTTCAGGCGAAGGGCATGGAATCTACCTGTTTGAGAGATTCACTAGCATCTCCCTTCAGTGGCCTCTTGACAGCAGTGAAATTATTTGCCACCGCCAGCTCAGCAAACGTGCTGAGCATCCTTTGCGCGGTTGGAGTCTCTTGCTCCGTATTGTCAATGGCTCGAGGCTTGGCGAGGAATATCTTGTCCACGCTCGCATCCAGCCTGTTGAGCGTCCAGTCTATCATTGCCCTGCACGTGGGTCGAACCTCGAACATGCACCTGATTCCTTGCGGCGGTCGCGCTGAGCACAAGTGTTACATGCACAAGTGAGTGCACAAAGCATTAGACAGCACTCAATGCGAGGGCATTGCCTTGCCCCGCAAGTGTGTGTACATCCATATTGCCTCTTCAACTAGAGAATGCGCAAATGTGGAGGGTAGATTTCCAGCCCAATGGCCCTCAATTGGTCGTAAGCAGGTCTGCAGGCTCATTGCAAAGTGGGATTAACGACATCGAAGGGCAGGAATCCGCGTGCGGTGCAAAGGGCTGCACAGTAAGACCAATCAAAAGCGTTTTGAGCATTTCCGATCGCCGGTACCTCGCCAATCCGCCCATCTGTTTCCCTATGCACATGGCATCACAAGCCCGCTGCATTCGACGATGCTCAGGCGGCCAATCAGCAGCATACCTGCGCCGTCCTGTGGCATCCTGTGGCTGTCCCCCACAGAGTTGACCTTCACCACAAGGACGGGGAGGAACGTGAGCGTCTTCACGACAGTGATGCAGAACGAGCCCATGACTTCCGTCACGTCCTTTGCGAGTTGCTCCGACCCCGCCACCACAATGTCCGCCTCCACGCTCCTCGTGTATTGCTCCATCAAGTCAATCACCTGACACCAGGAGCGCAGTTGGAAATGGCCCAGAACGGCCATGGACGCATTGGTACAATTGAATCCGCTCTCCCGTGCACTGTGCGGAGAGATGGCATCTTTCACTTGGTGCCATGGGCGGCGGGCGCAGCGAGGCCCGTCATGCTGCCGGGTGATTATCGGATCCCTCCGCCAACGGATATCCGTATATCGGCGCAAAATGCAATCGAGAGCCTCGAGATCGCAAAGAAGCATGACCATACAGCGGTAAACTGTGCGCGAGTTTTTGACTTGTTGTGATGCTCAAGCAGCTGGAATCTGGAGGCCACATGTCCGGCGCATATATGGTAATTACGAGAATCCTAGTTTCCATTGAGGTAATGCTTAGTGGAGTGAATCCTTTGAGGAGAACTGCCGTGCGCCCAAGTGTGCTTCAAGGCCGCAGCACCTCGCGTGCCTGAAAATATGTGGTACGTGGCCGTATTTGCCACGTAATGCTGGCATAAATGTTGCAGCTAGGTCCGCGGCACTAGTGAAAAACAGGCCAAATACATGGTTTCGAAAATATTACACGGTGTAAGTCGTGCAAATTGATTAAAAAATGTAAACATCGCATTAAAATCGTATAAAATCGTGTATTTATCGTACAGCAATGGGGCCAAACTGTGTAGTAACGATTGAGCGTACATGAGTTTTACACGGTTTGGCACGATTTTTACTCAGTTCGGAGACGTGAATTTGGCCGATTATTACTTGTGTGGAGCGACCCAGAATCGTTGCAATCGGTGTCGCCAAACGTAAGCCATAATCTTCTCAAACCTTGCCTGAACCTCGTGTCAATATCTTATGGATGATCTGTCCGCTCTTGACCACATCCCGATACCCCTCGAGCATGCTCTTTGCCTTTCCGATCGACTCGTCGCTGACAACAGAAGTCACAACATGCAGCTGGTCTACTTCATGGCGCAGAAGGAGCCTGGCGGTGCGGAAAGCCATCTTGCTCACCAGGTTGTCCACCACGAACAATACTACCGTGGTCCCTGTAAGAGCAGATGCCAAGATTTGGTTTAGCAGGCAATGAGCGTGTGCACCAATCCCAAGCTAATAATGCGTTGGAATTGCAAACAATGAAGTCATTTTAAGAAAATCTACCTGAATGATTATAACACGAGTCCACGGCCATTGGCAGCAGCCATGACGAACTTTAAAATCTTCGTTGGCGTCATTCTGGCACCCTCGAATTCTCGCAGTTGCAATGGATAGAGCCGCAGACTATTTGGTTGCGATTGTCACACCAATTTAAACGATTCTGTAGCCAAACAGGAAACGCATCGGAATGTACCAATGATAGTTTTCAAGATGACAGATTCAATTAGGAGAGCATTGCTGCACGCAAAATTATCAACCTTTATTACTCTCATCTTCTTGCCACTCCCATTTTTCAGAGTCTAAAGGGGTAGGACGTGCCGCGACGGGAATAGAGTTTTCCGAATTGTCACACGCAAGACTTAAAGAATGAAATGTCATACTTCAACACCTGGATACGATCACCACTCTCTGATCAGGGGACACCACCACCAGAGGGACGCACGTGTCTCCAATCCCTTTATCATGCTTGTGCTTGCGCAACTGCCACAACGCAACAGCCCACTTCGCCACGCAACGCAATCAGAGCCTGGCCACCTTCCGGTCGGGCTCACCTCTCCTGGCGGCGCCCATCTTCGACTTGACGATCACAGGTGCGGCTGAGCTGCTGCACGTCATGGCAGCCAACTGAAACGCGGATTGGCCGTCTTGGTAAGCCAGCCGGGGCACGGCGTCCTGAAACCAGGCCCTCTCGTACACCCTGGTCTTCAGACAGGGACCGCGGGTGTTGGTGAGAATGGAGGCGCACGTGGCGCCCTTGGCTGATGACAGATCCGCCAGGCTGAACGTGAGATAGGCGTACTGCCCATGGACCTCGATGTCGGGACGGAAAGTTGCGGCGCCCCACTGTCGCGCAGCAGAATCGAAAACTCATCATCCAAACCCACAAATGTTGCAGAAGCAACAGGTATACAGCGAAATGTTCAAACCATCAGCACGGCGACGTAACGCTTGGCCTTTTTTGAATCGGAGTAACGCAACAGTGTCAAGAAAGTGTAGAGCAGCCCCAACAGCAATGCGAGGGTCTCTAGAATGCTCAATGGGCACTGCTCATGGCGTCTAGCGGGTCCAGCTGCACAAGTCGCCATGGCGGAAAATCGGCGATTGAGGCCACGCGAACTCAGCAGAGTCGCCATTCGGGCTGCCGCCACGTTTCTGATCCCCCCAAGTACATGCCTGTCCAAAAAATGCGGAGCAAAAACAGTAACGGTGACATTTTCTGATGAAAGAGGGTTGAGCATTTTGCGGTACGCTGATGGTATTGATTTAATCGCCAATGCTCAGTGATAATGCGCGGGAATGTGATGGCGAGACGGGATGGCGCACTTTGTGGTGCCGAGATAGGGTGGCGCATCTTGGGCTCCCTTTCAGCAAAGATCTGGTGCTGCGCACGGCGATTGGTCACGACCACAGCGCCGTTCCAGGCAAGCAGCTGCTGGAACAAGTTCGGGAACTTCAGTTAGTGTCACAGGTGCATCCACTAACGCTGCAAAGAATGCAGCAATGTTGATGTGCAAATGCGATATGGAGAAAAACATGCTGGAGGCGCAGCAGTGGCGTACCACAGTTTCCTGGAGGGTTTTTGCCTTGACCATGTATCTGTGTGCACAACACACGACATCTCGGCGTTCTTCCGCATCCATGACTAACGCTCGTGTCCTGGGTGTCTGAAGGTCCGTAATCTTCAAGTTGCACGTGTCCCGCGGGTTGCTTTGGCGACCCATGACTAAGCTCATGTGAGAGCGGGCGAGGGTGGAGGTCTCCGACTGCAAGACCTGCAAAACCGCCAGAAAGATATGGAGTCAATGAGCATCCTCTCGAGGCCACCTTTTAAATGTTGCCAATTCCAAATATCGCAGCGGCAAAACTACAACCGTACGTAATTCCCACCCGCTTTCCATTGCTGAAACCATCATATCATTTGCTCCCAAAGATACCAAAGGTTACAAGCTGGTGGTCTGCGCCATTACGGAAGGCAACCCAATACGTCATCCCCCTGCGGGGTGCGGCCTCAGAGACGCGAGGATCTTCCGCTCATCACCCTGCCACAAATGAATGCAACAAAATGCAACAAGATCACTCCGCAGAAGTCAATCTACTGTGGCGGGGTCTTATCGCAGTGACGTGCTCTGAGCATCGCTTTCTCTCGGAACACCATGGAAAGTTGTTCTGAAGGGGTCGACAACTCCACCGTCACCTCCATCGCCATGTTGGATCCCTTTTCGTCGCAGCAGTACAGCGTGGTGGCCCAGAAATCCAGGTTCACTGTGGCGTCGGGCTTCAGCATCTCCCAGTCGAACATCATCTGCGTGCTGATCCACTCCACGTCGGATCCTATCAGCCACTGGAACAACGGCGCGTCATAAAGTGAATGGGCCAGATATCGATACAGTCAAGGGGTAGATAGCATAAAATGTTGATTGGCGTACAGGAGATACGAACTGTCATTCTGTGGCCATACACACCTCCAGCACGGTACCATCCAGTAGTTCGTATTGTCCGCTTTCCGAGTTCACTGAAAATCCAACTCCTGGCCATCTCAGGGCCAGGACACCCCATCCGGTCCCGGCCGGCAAGCGATGGCTGTCGGCAACCGGCTTCATCTCGTTATCTTTCTGACACGGGACAAGCACAAGAATAGGTCAGCGCAAGGGAGGAGGTTGATTTCGGACAAGGCCGAGGAAGCGCCAACAGACGCAATCTCAGCAAGCTTCCACCGGGGGGTTGCCCACCAAAGTCAAGCGAACACTTGCGAAGCAGCTCGGCCACAAGAGATCATTCAACATTCACAAAATATCAAATAGTTGCAGAGAACAGTGCGTTGCTTACGGAATATTCAATTCAAACAGAACAGAAGTAGGCAATTTTATTAGCTAAGTGAGTTCACATAGCAGCAGGGAAGAATTGACACCCAGAACCAGGTATAGTTTATGCAACTCAAGCAGTATCTGTGAATTTTGATATGCAAGATACACCGCCATGAACGTACCAAATCATGTAGAACTCCGGGAAACCTGGGTATCTTGATGACGACCAAGTTTTCAGGAGCCAAGTCATAGAACTTGTGCTTCAAGAGCATTTGACATATTTGTGGTTCAAGCTCCTCATCCACGCAGAGAACGACCTTCAACCTCTTCACCGCAGCAGACCCCACCAATTTTTCGATGTCCACAATGCACTGCAGCAATCTGCGGCTGATGACCGGCAGACCTTCCAATCTGTCGCCAAGCGGAACCTGACGGTCAGAAAGAAACATACGATCACATACGATCCTATAAATGCTTCCAACTGCCCTGATACACCAGATGTATAGAATTGACCTGCATGGGAGATCGCGCCACAACAAGTATTCTGGCAAACACATTGCGTGCATAAATGGACGTATATTAAGCCCCTTGAAGCTCCAAGAATAGAAACAGATTACAGAGGAAACGGAACTTTCCACAAATGCAGTTAGTTGGCCTTCATTTTGGAGAGAATCCTCCTGGCCTAAGCAGGGGGGATCATCGATTATTCGATTAGCTTGTATGACTAATGAAAGATTGATTTTTCCTGTTTCCGATTCCGGATTGTTTTGCGAAAGGGGTGGCGGGGCGCTTCAAGCAATTACTGATAAGTACCTTCCAGGGATAGAAATCTTGGACCGGCTTCCATATGTCCGTAACAAGGATCGACTGAGTCCCGATCTCCCCTGACGTCAGCTTCACAGGAATTTCTTGCCCTGCATCTATAAGCTGCAGCGCAACCTGCGGCCGCAAGCAGTTCATCTTGGGTGGCAAACAGAAGCCCAGGATCACTCTACTAGGGGTAAACAGAAGACTGGGAGCATAGGTCCAAGGGTTGGGTATTTTGCCGAGCACAAAGTGCTAGAGAACATGGGAAACTTAAACGCAAGGAATGCCAAGACGGTGGGTAAAATTGAAAGTGCCAAGCTTTTTCCCGTCCATAGATGCAATCAATTATCACTACACGCCGCATGTGTATGTTCGAAAAATACATCACGTAGACTACTGCATGGTGGTTTCCGATGTCCCAGGATAGCAAGGCGACATGTAAAGGCAAAAATAATGGACTGAACTTGATATGTGCGTGGTATCAGTCCCACGCAGGGTCCCACGAGGGTTTACCGATATGCAACTGAGTATGCGTTCGTTTCAGTACGATTCACGGCAGAGAATGCTGTTTCTGTGTCGCAGGTGGGGCGTCCCTTAACAATCGAAGCAAACTTTGCCGCAAAATCTAGGATGCATATTATCCAATCAAACACACTGTCCATGAGTGGATCACATACGAAAGAAATCACCTCTCAGTTGAGTTTGAGGCATTGGCCAACTCCGAGCTATTGTCTAGAATTTGGATGGACAACAGGTTATGTATCGTGTATCGCGTTCCTTGTGTATTGCGTGTATCGTGCATCACATCGTGCGTACATGCATTACATTTTACTCTGCGCTGTTTTATGCAAATGAGATTCCGATGTTAGTTAATGCCCAGGGATCTTGGAGCCAGAAGCAACCTTGTCTCTTTTACCTTGCCCTGCTCCAGGAGTTCCTTGGCAATCTGCCTGTACGCCAATATATCTGACCTTCCACCAAACACGATTTTGGGGTCGTATACGTGGGGCGCAACCCAGGCTTCTTCTTCCACCCACCGCGCATTGGCTCTGTTTGCGTGCATTTGCATGAGTAGACGGGAGTCGCTTATCATTGACAGTAGTTTGCTCGGTGCTCCTAGCTACACACACATCACCAGAAATGAAATTGCGGTTGCCGGCACGGCCAGCAGAGAATCATCTCGTCCTCACGCAGTTTCTCAACTTCGGTCCAGTGCACCGAGCCCTGGGAGCACCTGGTATTTTCTGCTCCCCGTGCCTCTTCTGCGCACAATAAGCGCCTAAACGAAGGGAGAGCGTCTAGGATAGAATCTGCATTTTAGCATTTTGCGCTATATGCACTGCGAAAGTAGATATTTTCAGATAAAAACGTTCGACTTGGTCTAAGGAAGGGAACAGCTATTTCGAACTGAGGCACACCTCGTACAGACGGACAGATTTTGGGGCATTAATCCCTGCACCTTCATATTCGGCATAAATTTGAAGACATATGTATTTGAGGACATGCGTCGCTTTCGACAACGTTGGCATTCAATTCCACGTAGGAGACAGGACAAATTTGCGCGTTGGATTGCAAACCAAAAGGATATCTGCATATACCAAAATATTCCCACATATCCAATTACATAATTCAGCTGCTTGCATAGGGTTGTTCGATTTGCTCAAAAGCTTTTGCTCGCTTTAGACCAGTTCAGATACTTTTCTCCAAGCCTCAGGACGGCACTGAGCGTTCATGGGTTGTCAATTCGGACTGGTTGACCTTTGCATGCATATGTTCACTAGCAAGAATATGCGCGTCCAAATGCAGTAGTGGCCTTTCACCTCATCTCTGGACTTCTCTCTCTGGAAGACGCTGTCAAATTCCGAAAACTGCATTGCCACCTTCCCAGCGATGTCCATCTCTTTGCTGTAAGCCTCGTCAGCACTCCTCTTAGTGCCCCCTTGCTGGACCTCCAGGTCATCCAATTTTTGTCTTAAATCTTGTATCTGCGCATGGCGGACGGTTCAAGCAGCTTTTCTAGTGCTTTTGCGCATTTCTACCGGATATTGCTCTCAGGTATATATCGCGTACACCGTAACGCAATGGAATTTGGGTTCTGACGCTGCATCGCTGGGCGCCGCAAAATCGACTCTCGCGTGTTCATCAGCATTCCCAAACGTACCTGCGGCGGCAATATGGACAACGCAGTGGCATCAACGACAACAGGGATGCCGAAAAAAAATATTGTGTTGGAAATTTTAACATACATTACAAAATGCAGCCACCTGATTGGCAATCAGAGAGTCCGGAGACGGCGTGGGGGGCCCTGTGTCCTCGCCTCTTGACGCAGGCACCGATTCAGGCTGGTTGCTTCTCTTGGATTTCTTCAGAGCTTTATTTCTCCATTTTCTGCCCTTTTCCAGCGCAATAAGAATAGGGTTCCTGCGACCCTCGGTGGACATGAAGTTCGTGTATAGGGCCTGGTGGCGACAAAAGCTGGGCGCTGAGGTGCCCAGCACAATCATCAAATAAGCCTGCAACAAAACTCCACCAAAGTGCTCAGAAGCGCTACTTGAGCCACGTTTCTCACGTGCCTGAGCGCCCCCTCCAAATATGGTGTTGGATTAGAACGTGCAAGAAAGTCAAATGCGAGGCACACTCATTGTGAATGCACGACATCTGAAACTTCAGCCTTGACCAAACATTCGAAGCTTGAGTGACGGCGGCCGTGGCTCACCGGTATGCTGTCCTCCCGAATCGTTGCGGCATACCCCTTTCTGTGCCTGACTTCCATCATCACAGTCTTTAGGTAGATATAGGCCTTTCGCTTCGCTCGCTCGATGTTTTTCCTCCACACTGGCGCCTGATTCGCAAATTCAGCTGTTTTCAGGAGTAATGCGCAGGGTTTGGATTGGAATGTCAGCATTCCAAGCAACTTGCTCGAACTCTACAGCGAAAATCATAATCACATGCCCAGATAGATGTTTGGGAAGCAAAGCCATCTTCCCGAGGATTCCAGCAGTATTTCAAGACAATACTGCACATGCCACCAGACGAGCACTGGGCAAGTCGCTGATGTCTATGCAGCTGAAGCGAATCCCTGCGTAAGCGACAGCGGCCTTATGTTGCTTGGCAGTATTTTGTGGATGGGTAACAACTACTCCTTCATCATCGTGGAAGCCATATTGTCTGGTCAAAAGCACGAAGTACATATTCCTTTATTTCGAAAGTGGCAATTGAACAGCACGTCACATGAGAGTCGCAAGGAGGTTCTCACGTATGCAAAACTATTGCCCCCGAGGTGGAAATACATGCACAGTTGTCAGAAAGCCTCCCAAATAAAAGGTCGCTAGGACGCATTACTGGCAAGGAATCTTGACTGAACACACCTCTAACTGCTACCCGCCATACCTTCCCATGATGGTCTTTGCTACTGTTCCTTTTCGGTTGGCGGGGATTTCGAGAATTCCTTCGACTCAGCGTCTTCATGAGTCTCCTGTTGCAGTACACAAGCTCAGAGCACTAATGGCGCCAGTCAGCAATCCGTTGGGATCGCATTTCGGAGACATGTTATGCACGGGATGTCGCGCGTCACATGTTTGGCATCAGGGAATATTTTATGCTGTGGTGCAATAGAATTGAGCATATTTTCCAAGGCATTGCTTGAATGCGCTTCCCATTTCATACGGAACTAGAATTTCATCACCTGTCCCACGTCGCCTTCCTCGGAACTGTTTCGCTCCGCCGAGACGGATCAGTCTTCACCTGGTTCCCAATCCAGGGTTTCGCTTTTCTTCCGGTCCCAGTATCAACCTGAGCAGCGAAACCCATTACTTTCGCTGAAAGCATTCCCAGAACAACTGCAGCGTAGTGGCATTCTCTTGTCGACAATGCAGAGTCGAAAATGCGGTACATTGTCGCATTTAATGTCCATTAGCGTTAGACATCCCCCTCTCAAACTCACAGCATGAATAGAGAACCAGTGCGAATGGTAGTCCCACAAAACACCCAAAGCAGACTTCCACATGGAATCCTTCCAAGATAGGCATGCCATCACTCGGACGTACAACAAAGCTACTTTCCTAGTCAGCGGCTCGCAAGTCAATTGTTATGGGGCTGCAAGTTTGTGGGGGCATCTTTGTCTCCAATTGCTCGTTTGATGGATCTCTGAACCAATCCTACCATTGGTCCAACGGGAGCCTTAGGCTTCCGAACACGGGGCATCTTCAACAGCTCCTTCTCCATCAAATCTGCCTGGTCGCGGACGGCGTCCTACGCGCAAAACGGCAAACCCCATCAGAACAGCCCTTGACGGGATGGGGCTCCGCACCACGGTAGGGTGTGGGCCGTGGAGTGGCCCTGACACAGCAAGATGGAACAAAAAACCGCCAATTTTCGTGATGAAATTCAGCCAAGGAGCAAGGGGTTGTCTATTCGTGTTACGTACGTTGCAGGTGGGAACGCAATCACCCACCAATGTTTGCGGATATTCCGACATTGCTGCAGCACACAGATAATCGGAAGGCAGAAGAGTAGATCCTGCAGTACGTCTGCGCCTGTTCTCAAGGCTTGGCTTCACGTACCTGCAGCCATTCCAGCTTCTTGTTGAGCGAATCGCCTCGCCTGATGGCGGGCCGATCCCATCCTCCCAGCTCGTCCAGTGTTGGGGTTTCGTCCCTTTCTCGGGTGTGATGCAGATGGACGCCTGACGAGCGCGAGGTGCCATTCCCCATGGAAAGGTAAAGGGCATCGAGGGTGATCCAAAATCTGAGGAATGCGCTGCAGCGGTCTCGAAAAGGCTCACCACCCTGAGGTCAGTCCTATTGTCAGCTTGCATCTTAAACATTAAAAACCAATGCAAATCGAAGTGCCAATCAAAGTCAACAGCCGCTGCCCACGAATCAGCCGGCCGCAGAATTCCTGATGCTAGATCTGTAAGCCTACGACCAGGCGCATTTCAGCGTTTTCTGAAATTGGGCTGATCTTCACAGCTGTGCGCGCCCGTGCGCTGTAGCGGGTATTGTGTACTGGTGCTGGGCCACAGCACAGGACTGCATTGTGCTTTTGTGACTGCGGTTTCCGCATCGAGGCAACAAGACTGAAGGGCCGCTTCTGGTCGTTTATATTGCGTTCTGGAGATTGTAAGGCCAGCAACACAGGTGATGGACGAGCAGGTGCCTGCAATGGCAGCCTATTCTCAATGTTCAGCGCTGCATCAGTGCCCAGCGCAAGTAATCGTCCGTCACATGACCGCGGCAGCGCCTGAAGACGCTCTTCCTGATCCTGCTGGCTTCGAGTTCTTGGCCTGTAGTGGGTTGCATCAGCCAAGATGTTTGTTCCCCACGCTTGGCACGTCTGTGGCTGTGTGTAATGCAGAGAGATGCCGAACACCACTGCGCATCCCAATTGGCTAATATGCCGTCCTGCCGATTTCTTTCATACTGTGCACCTGGTCAGTGCAGCCCGGTCATGCACTGTATTCTTCCTTTCATGCGTGGGTGGACAATCTCGTCAGGCGGTCTTTCATGCGGGATTGAATGCCGTGCCTAGGGGTGGATGACTGGGACGGCACTGCGAGGGCTCTGTTTGCGGCCCTCTTTCCACCCTCAGCGAAAACCAAATCGCAGAACCAGGCGCAAACCGAGAATTACTTTACTGCTGCGCAAGATCCCAATAAGCGTCAGCAACTGAAATTTTCAGTCCGCACTGGCTTACAGCAAGACATGCGCCCTACTCTACTCCCCGTCTGTCACGCACCGAGTTGCAGCCACGGCGAGGCCCGACACTGCTGCTCGCGGTTGGGCGCGCTGACCCGTCTGACTGACAGCGTCGACACAGGACCTCCGGCTGCGGCTTGTCTGTGGCGCCTGGCGCCAGCGCGGCACTCCCCCTTGTCTTGAATGGCCCCTCTCCACGCCCGGGCGGCAGCACCGCAAGGTGCAGATGCCTGCGCTTCCTTTGTGCTCAACGAATGTGTGTGAGATGTGGCAAGCAATATGCCGGAGGTGTGTCGCAGCCCTTGGTAGCCCGTCCACTGACGACCTCCTGCAGGGACGCCGACAGCTGCTGTTGATGCCGTGAATCAGCAAAAGCGTTTGAATGCCACGGCAATTTTCTGAATCAATCAACTGTTTAGGAAGCGTCCCAATACAGGTTAGGGAGGTACCTGTCAGTTCCCTAATCCTGCCGAGAAAGCAGTGCCAAAGATGTGCTCAGTGGAACCCCCAGCGCATTGCACCGATGGTTAGCAGAAACAGCTAGTTCCTGGTTCTCCAAAGAACAAATTTCTCACAGTGTGTTGGGAGAAGCGACTGTTGTAAGACACCAGGTGGAGCAGAAGCACACAGCGATTTGTCATTTCTGTGACGCAAGATTCTTCAGTGTCCTCGGCGTGCGTAGGTCTACAACCCATCGTTCAATTTTCAATGTATTGACCCTCCCAGGCTCATTTCAGCACGTATGGCTGTTGTCGCTTGCGCTCATAATGCGTTGCTGCGAAACCCAGTATTGTGCATTGCGGTTCACACTGTGGCTTGGCCAAGCGAGCATCGTATCAGTTCAACGGTGGTGTCAGGGCGAAGCCCCTGAGGCCTCAAATGAGTTCTTCCCTGGTGCGGCACACCATGTCCAACCTGCAGCAGCCCAGGCCCTGGGTGACTTTGCCACATGTGGGCACAACGAGCGAATACGCTCGTGACGTGCGGGCAGGAGCGTCCCTTGATGGACCCAGGTGATGTTTAATTGAGTCAGAGCCACATCCAATTCCACTGCAGTTTTGGGCCATCCACAGCTGCCATTGCGTTTTGTCAGATTCGTACAAACACTGAACGGTGTTGCAGTTATGCATCAGGTCGGCCAGCCTGTGGTCTGGTTCCTGTCACCGTGTTCTGCCACCTGGCCATCCTTGGGTGTGCAAACATGCGCACATGGAGATGCCCCAATGTTGGCTTTGGTGTCAATTCCTGGCACCTGTTCATGGCAGTCCTGTCTGATGCTTCCAACGAAGCATGCCATATTGTGTGCAAGAGGACAAGACGAGGACTGGAAAATCGAAGGTATGATAACAGACCATTTGCACTTCTTCAAGAACATGAGCCGCTGCGAGCCAAGTGAGAATCTGGCATTTTGTGCTCTGAAAGGACAAGAAAATATAGCGCAGGTGTCTGCCACACGTACTCAACCAGCATCTTGCAGGTCGGCATTCGCACTTGCTGCAGGTGCTGAGACTTATTGTGCTCCACTTGGATGCTTGCCCTCCTAGCCATAGGCTTGTTTATCACTGCGCTACATTGCACTCTTCTACGGTTTACTGGCCTCAACAGGCTCTCGCACTTGCAATTCACGGCTCTCCACCGTTGTGCGCCAGTGCCTGTTCTTTTGACATCCAGGCAATGCTCCAATGAAATTACAACGAAAAGATACCAGTGTTTCGAAGCAGCTGGGACTTCTATTTGTCAAAATTCAAGGACTTATCTTTTAGGAGGGTGAGGAAGAAGCTGAGCTGCTGACTCTAAGATTTCTGAGCAGATACCAAAAGGCCCCATTCTGGCATGCTGCCCCTACCTGTTGGATCCGTCCGCAGATTCTAAACCACCCACCTCAACACTTTCATACCGCTAACACTTTTCCTGAACTGCATCAACTCAGTCCCCCAACCACAGCTACACCCACCTCGCCCGACATCCGCCCCGATTGGCTGACCCTCGATGATGCGAATGCACCCAAATCTGCCCTTCTTGTGGCCAGCGCCTAGTCATCTACCCGACCGCCCAAGTGCAGCTCGCACAGGCCCGCCACCTGGCCTCCGCTGACGCCAGTGTACTTGGCGGGCTTCCGCCCCTTGGCACAGAACATGACAGTCGGCCCTTTGCCGCATTGTCCCAGACAGCCCACAGCGGCGAGCTTCACGCCCGGCGACGCCCCCACCAGGTCCGACGTCCCACGAAGCACAGCCCCGGCGCCCCTCTTCATGCAGTCCTCGCCCTGGCAAACAGATATCCGCCCGACGGCCGCCCCTTCCGCAACCACTCTCGACAGCGGCGCCTCCGCTTTCACGTCAGAGATCGCGGCCTGCCCGGTGGGCTCCCTTCCACCGAAGCACTCCGCTTGCCCGTCGGAGAGTGCGGTCCCCGCGTCTATCGCCTCCGAATCGCTGTCGCTCGACGACTCCGACGAGCTGGAGCTGCTCGACCCGCGCTCTCGCTTCTTTGCTCCCGTGCACTCGGCCTCCGACTCGCCGCTGCTCTCGCCGGAAGAAGAACTACTGCTGCTGCTGCTGCCGTTCTTGCACTTGCCGTCCTCTTTGCGCCCATTCACCGCGACCGGGCTGCCAGGCTCGTTCAGAACAGCCCCACCTTCGTCACATGCACGGCAGTCCCCACCAGAAGTTCCGACAGAACCTTCGGGGACCCCGGACGGCGCAGTGCGGCCCTCCGGGCGGTCGCCCAGGTCCATAACTGCCTCCCACGCATCCAGACTCTGTCCCTCACGCGGGGCGCGGGGGAGCGTCGCCGCCTCGCCTCGCCCCGATCGCTGGCGCACCCCCCTCCACCGTCGCCGGGACCCCCCCGGGCGGCCGCGGCGCGTCGACAGCGGCCGGCCGCCGTAGAACGCGATGTGGAGTGAGTCGGCGTAGACGCTGCGCAGGGATGCCGGCGCACTCGGCGGCTGCGGCGCGCCGCCCGGAGGGCCGGCCGTGGGAGGCATCCCGGCGGGCCTTCTCGCGCCTTCGGCCGCCGAACGCCGCGCTAAGTCAAGGGCTCGCGCTTGCACCGACCTGCTCCACCCACAGGGTCTTGCTCCCGTGTGGGGCTGCGCGTGTGACAACCACGCGCCCCCCTCGCACACACACCCCTGATCGTCCCTCCAGGTTGGCATTTTATAATCAATGCCAATTTCACTTTTTCTGAGTGCATATTTTGAAGCGAGGTTGTGCTCGTCCTGTGCTGGGTGCCAGAAACTGCTCCCGCCATTTCGACGCCAGGGAGGGAGCGCCGCGAGGCGCGGGAGCGCAGCCGTGCGGACAGCCGCGGGCGCGTCGCCGCGATGGACCAGGCGACGATGCGGCGATCGGCAGAGCTGATGACGGCCTTCGGCAGCGATGCGCACTCCAGGGCCGTGGACGAGTGCCTGAAGTCGGCCAGCGGCTTGCTGCAACGCTACCGCACCGTCGAAGAGGGCATCGAGAACAGCTTGAGAGGTGGGAGGGCTCGCCTTTTGCGCTGGATGTGGAGTGAGAGCGGAAGTCGGCGCTATCTGGTTGTGTCTCCAGCCACGCTGGGTTGTGTGCGCAGGACAACGATTTGCTGCCCTTTATAAGTTTCTGCATTCCTTGCTGTGGACCGCTGTGCGCATCACCACGTGCTTGAATCTGCACGCGGAGTTACGCCCGGCATAGCCTTGCAGGTGCAAGGGCTGTGTTTTGTCACTGTTGGACAAAGGCAATCAAGGGATTTTATGCACATGCTCCAATCGCAGTCATAGTAGACTCGTCCACACGTCGCACATACAAGTGAACTCGTGACAAAGGAAAAACTGACAGCTGCACTAGTACTCTCGCTCACAGTCAAGGCATCCATAGTTGTCTTGAGATGACATTATTGACGCCACATCACAAGCCATTGTGAAAATACCTGTGCAAGAAGGGATATGTTAGACCTGCACAGACATCCTACCATCAAATGCACTTGGCATCTGCTTCCACTGCGAATCAACCCTGATTTGATGCATTGCCTACACAAACTTTGTACTTGGCCCACCCTTCCCAATTCAAGGCTGCATGTTTGGAGGACTGTGCAGGGGCACTGAATTCGTACTTCAAATGCGTTCATGCTGCCTTGATCCACTTTGTACACATCAACTACCAAGTTGCCAACCGACAAGGTGCCTCCATTATTGTGTTGCCAAAAGCAATTCTGCAGGGGTGGAGGTCTGTGGCTGGAGGCTGAAGTGATGGCTGATCTTGTGGATCCTTGTTGACAGGGTGCTCTGAGAGGGAGAAGGAGCTGGAAGGCATTCTGTCTGGAACAGCAGAGGCGGAACTCCAAGAGAAAATAAATGATATGGAGCTGGAAAAGGCACAGCGAAAGGAGAACGTCCTACAGCTGAATGCAGAACTCAGATAAGTGTTGCAGCTGGGAGATGGCTTGCGATTCTCTGCATAGATGATGGCATGCCTGCATTTTGCTGATTCATCTGTGGAATGGCAACACAAGAGATCCCGCACTGCTCTTGTAAGTGGCAAAGCTTCGACGTAGCCGTTCAAATTCGCGGTGCTCATTGCGGCCACACGCCATTCCAGTTTTGATCTTTATTCGCTCACAATCCTGGGCTGCCAGCTGCCCAACTCTTCAGGGGAAAGCTCCAACTTTCCTCGTTCTGTGGCTCACAATGGTGCAGGAAACCAGGGAGACGATCAAGGCGAAGCTCAAGGCCATGGAAAACAGGGAAAAGTTGGTGGAAGAAATGAAGGCAAAAGCAGCCAGCCTCAGGTACTGCGTACAAATCCAAACTGAAGGCACATGTGGAAAGCAATGGCAGTGCAGGCAAAAGTTTGCTGCCGATGTAAGATGTCCATCCAGGCTCTTTCCCTCCTTCAATCTGGAAGCTGTTAAGTTAATGGACCCTGTACGAATCGATTTATTGCTGCCCTTCTAATCCCAACTCCCTTCAAACTTCTTGGCTGGGCAAACTGCATTGTTGCAGCCTGCTTCCTGTGAATATCATCAAGGTACCTCTGGAGTGGAATTCAATATGCTTTCAGCAGTGTGGGACACAGCATATTAGCAATGTTTGATGTGTTGCCTCTTCTTGTGCTGTGCCCATATTAATTCTGGGCCCAGATTTGCATGCACCCAGAGACACACGTCACATGGCAGTGTGCTACTCCTTTGCTGCAAGTGTGTGAAAGTGTGCTGCTGACCGATGCCTTTTTCATACATGGCTACACAACTGTTGTCCAATCCAACACCATTTTGTGTTACAGTAGTAAGCCATGCATGGGACAGTCTTTTTTGACAGACTGTATTGTCATGTTTACATGTGCTGTGTGCACCAAAAGAACATCGTCTCATCTCTCCTTTGTGGGTCATGGAGTTTGTTGTCGATCCCATATGGGCAACTGTAGCAAGACATATTGTGGTAGTGCTCAAGTTGGTATCACAACCGATGGCAACATGAAATGGCTCTGTCTTGCCACAGCATTCAATGACACACAAAAAACAGTGGTGACCCATCTATTCCCCCAAAGATGTGTATTGCAACACACCAATATTTCAAGTACAGCATCCCAGACAAGCAGTTAGAAGACTGATGCTGTGGTCTCGCATGACTGCCTTGCCCACAAGCAGTTCATAATTTTGCTGAGATGTGTGTTTGTGTTGCTCACAGAAGCGAGCTTGACATGTACTTGGTCGTTTCATCAATATTCTGGAAGGAAGGAGTGCAATTGAAGGGAGATATTGCTGGAAAATTTGTTGGAAAGAAAGCCCACATCATACCTTTTAGTTTTGAAGTGGACAAAACACATTTTGAGGTGGCTGACGAGCTGTGGTCTATGATGGATGAGTATGATGGCCAAGCTTGATGCTGCAGACCTCTGGTGCACATTTTGACTGTGCTGTGATAGTTGAAGTCGAACTGGGTATGGCATCCAGCAGACTCCTGACTTATGGTAGTTTAGTGTATGCAGCAGTGAAGATTCATAGATTTAGATTCACTTGCAGAGTTCACTGCGTTTTGCAGTCAATGTTTCAGTAATAGAAACCATCAGCCAATGCAACAACGAGCACACCCACCCCGCACATGTGGCTTGAAAGTTCGTCATCAACGATGTTGCTGAGAAATCTCCATTGGGCTCAATTGCCCCGCAGTGATATGTCAGTGGCTTCCATATATTGAAAGATGTGACCAACAGCAGTTTGGGAACAAATGTGCCAGATCATGATAGGTCAGGCAACGATTTCCAGGCTTTTAGACTTTGGGCTACTGGCTGCTAAACAGCTGCACATTGTTTCAAAATACAGTGTAAGCTGTGGTCGGCCGATTGCTGGACTGTGCTCCACACCCGATGGACATCGCAGTTTGGTGTGTGTAAATGGTGCCTCTCCATGCTCTTGAGTGTCTCCATGTGCATTAAGTCTGCTGACCAGTCCACCTATTCCTCTCTATCAGGACGTCAGGGCATCGTACTGGGTGTCACCAATTTCTGAGGAAGTTTATCGTCCTCTGGAAGCTGTCCCTTGAATGCTCGCCTGCCAATCGTGTACCTGTGCATCATCAAAGGTTTTGCATCATGTTTAATGTTTGGCAGGAGGTCAGGTGTTCAGAGAGAGGAGGTTCCACATGTGTCAGTGTTTGTACCCAACGATTCTGGAAGGTGGTTGGGTTCCTCCACATGTGTCAGCGTGTGTGCCAGTATATGGCTGGGTGCAAACTGCACGTTGCATTGCACTGTGTGCTCAGCAGCTGTTCCACTGGCAGTCATTTTGGAAGCTTCAGGCAAACATCCTCTGCTGTGTGCTTCTACATGAACAGCATGCCACTGACACATTCTGCACTCAGCCTACACAACCCACTGCACTGTTTTCCTGCAGAGAACTATCACCAACTGTGCAGGAGATACCTTTTCTGCAATGCACTGTTACACTTATGTCACATGTTGCTACACCTCCCAGCAAGATGTCTCAGAAACCTGACAAAGGGTCGTCAGAATCCTGTTCCATGACAGCAAATAGAGCCTTCACAAGCCCTGTGCTGCTCTTGGGCACCAAGGCAACTGTCGTTCACACATGGTTGCATGATACAGAATATGGTGAAACGCATAGGAGGAAAAAGCATGGGTGCTGTGAGACAGCTTTTGTACTTGGGGAAGACACTGTTTTGAAGTCAATATGTACAGCACTCAATGCACCCGGGAAGGGATGCATCTATTGACTCAAAGAGATTATGGGTTTGCACTGGGACACTCATGGTAGCTGGTATTGTTTGGGTTCTTGTTGGTTTCCTCACTTCAGAACTTTGTACATATTTTAGAATTTGCGTGTGCTTTTGCGCACCCATCATTTTCTGATGCATTGCACTTTGGACTACCTAATGAAGACTAACTCGACATCCCGGTCACCGCTGCCCACTTCATCACTGCTACTGGGTGCCCTTCGAAATCTTGACGACTGGGTATGGGTATGGCGCCTGAACATCATTGTCTTGCAACCTGTGCGTGCAGCTGGCACACATGGGTGCCTGAACCACTCCTAACAATTTTTTTCCTAACATTGTTCTTTTCTTTGCACAATTTTGCCTACATATCCCCCTTTGGACTGCCCAACGAGGTCCCCAGGCAGCTGCATGCAGTACCATGGGTAACTGTACCTCTTAAGTAGTTATTTCATTGAAATTTGATATGAACCATTCAAGGAGGCAAGCCTGCCAGGTTGTGCTGTTGGCCTTCCTGAACATCTTTACACAAACATCTCAGCAGTTTGAGGATGCCTAATAGAGCACGGATATTTGCACAAATACACCTGCTTACACCTCACTCATGGAAGCTAGATTCTGCAACAATACATAATGGAACAGCAAGTGCAAAGGAAGCAATTCTGTGTTGAGGTTCACCGATCCAATGTCACTGTGAAACAGATTGTTGGTCCTCAGTTTGGGGTCTTTGGTCTGACCAGTTCCAGATCCCCACTGGAGTCCCTTCCCCCCTTGGGAAACAGTGCGTCCCGCACAAATTGGGATAAACGTCAAAGCCTGTTCCAACACATGCCTTCCCAGCGAAAGCACCCATGTTTCACATCCACGGCCTTCAGCTGCTGGTGCTGGCTGTTAAGCACTATCTGAAGACTCAACCGCCAGGTTCGGATCCCAGATCTATGCAATGCATTGTTTCTGTCATCAACCGAGTCCATTGAGCGTCATATCAGCTCCGCTGTTCCAGGAGAGCAAACGAAACTTCACAAAATTCCAGGCAATTTTTTCCGCGTCTCGGCTGTTTCTGGAGTCCTTCGCGATGCTTTTTTCTCGCGGCAGGAACCTGTCCCATCACAAGCGACCGTATCGATGTTTGTGCGATACACCAAGTCGAAATGCGGCCCTGTCGCCTGTCATCGAAGCCCTGTCGTCCAAATTTAGGCTGCGAGCCCAGGCCGGGCTCGCCACATGGGGCGGGTCTCCCTTGCTCTGGGCCCCGCAGAGTCACGTGGCCGAATAGAACAGGCGGCCGAGGAGCCACCGCCGTAGGCCAGCGGGCGACGCTCAGGGTGCCGGGCCCAGGCTGGGGCGCAAAGGCGGCGCGATGCAGGGTCTGGAGGTCCGCAAGGAGCTGCTGGAGTTCGGCCTCCTGCCGATCGGCCTGCTCCTACCCGGCCTCGACACGCTGTCGGCGATCATCGACTTGCACTTGGGCCTGCTGGCGTCTGCCCGCCGACTCGATGGGAGAGAAGGTACCGCTGGCGGGGGCCGAGGTCGCCTGTGGGGAAGGGGAAGGGAAGGCCGCGCTGGCCAACTTTGGGGGAAGTGTTGCCATGTCGCGGACAGTCCGCTGTTCTCACCCGAGCGGGTTTTCGCCCAGCTGACGTGCGCCACAGGGATCTTAAACCTGATGGCGCGCCAATTTCGTGGGATCTGTTGATGGGTGGGTGTTATTCAGCATCCAGTGCAGAGGGATCTGCTGGATTGCACCTTGCCCTGTGGCTGCATGCGCCCCCGCGCTGCCACGTCCGTTTCGCAGCCCGCGCAGCCAGTTCTGGGCCGCCATTGTCCAGGGCTGTGAAGGAAACGGATGCGCATGGCAGTGAATTTCTGCAGGGATTCGCGTGTGCTGGCGAGTTGCCGTGACCTGGGGTCTGGGGCTGGGCACAGGGTGTGGATCACAAGCCTCGTGTCTCACGTTCATCCTTGGATGCTTTTTTAGCAGGAGGGGAACTATTGTCAACAGTCCTCGCCTTGAAGTTATTGTTTTGGCGATCGCCACGTGCGTGTGTGCTGCACACACCCACTGCAGGGCAAATTCTGTGGTTACGAGTTTTGCCATCATTGTTGCAGCCTTTTGTGCAGACATTGCCGTGTTGCCTCTTGAGATGTGGTGCAGGAGAATTCCCTGACGGTGCCCACCAGATTGCATCGCCGTGGTGTGTCCACTGCGAATAAATCCAACATTGTTGCATTGTCAACCCCTGGGCCGATTGTGGGGTGACCTGGGCAGGGTGGTGTTGGTGCCACAGCTGTGCGTTTTGCGCAAATCACCTAATTCTTGCTCCCCTCTGTGCAGGAATCGTGGATGTGGGGGCAGTTATGCATATGCTGAGGCTCTCATCCAATCTCTGGCGAGTGCTCTTGGATGCCCTGGAGGCTGTCACAGCTGGGCCTGCGACTTTCCGGCAGAATGACAAGCCGGAGGCGATCGCAGTCGATGTGCACATCTTGTCCTTGTTTCTTGTGGCTCAACTCTACGGGAAGTCTGCACAGAGATGGGACTTGAGCAGTGCTTGGCCCGAGAATATTGGGATGGAAATGCCATCGCCGAGGGGCAGTGGGGTACACCAAGGTGCCGCAACAGTGGGTACCTTCACGATACCAACAAGCCTTGGGGTGTGGGGGCAGGAAAATGACTGATTCTTTTTGTTTTATAAAGCATGAACATACTAGTATGTGTGGTTGTCCATGTGAATTGACAGAAGCCACTCCCACATTTCAACATCTCAACAATGGGAGACTGCACTCGATTCATGCATGGTGGAGTCAGGTTTCCTCCAAGTGTTGCTGGGGTTTATTAGCCTTACTCTGTGGCCTTAGGGCAACATTCCGAGCTTCAACAATTGGACACTGGGCACAGCATGAGAAGAGTCTATTGCTCAGCGCTCTGCATCGACCAATGGCACTACCAACCATCGTTTCTGCTGAACTTAAGCTACATCTACACAGGGTGTCCTAGTGAATCAGAAGCAATTTGCATAGCATTGTTTTGGAAACACCAGTAACATACTGTTGTACATGGGTGTACAATGCTCTTGGACAAATTCCCGCCTCGAAGTATGTGGTACAATTGCATTTTCGGTTCATGGTCTGCTAAACTGCGTCCTGTTGTAGAATGGAGCTCAACACTCGTTTTCAGCTGGGATTGCCAGCTTACAGCCCAGATGTGCGTGAGCTTGTGGTGTTCTGTGTGCATATCCGTGCAGCATTGTTCCCCCAACCACAAGCTCAGGAAAATGCCTCCAAATATCTTATGCATTTGTGTGGCTGGCTTTTAGAGACTGCCAAGCATGACACACATCGCCGCCTCCTCGCCCAGCAGTCCATCCTCAACTTCCCTTCTTTCCTTCGCCGCAACATCTATGCATTGCTGTGCCTAGCAATGGACGAGGCGCCACCTCGTGCATCTCCATTGTGGACTACTGCAGCTCGAACAACCTCAAGCTCGAATCCAAATCCCAGCAAGAAAGGCCAGGAGCCAAAGCTGTGGATGACAGCTGCGGAGGTTGACAGACTTGGCCTGTTCCTGAAGCCAGAGGGCAGTGACATAAACAT
Source organism: Ostreobium quekettii (assembly GCA_905146915.1). Lineage (NCBI taxonomy): Eukaryota > Viridiplantae > Chlorophyta > Ulvophyceae > Bryopsidales > Ostreobiaceae > Ostreobium > Ostreobium quekettii. Next base: position 43,772 of record CAJHUC010001470.1, read on the forward strand.
GAATGGAGCTGGGAACCTTGGGGCAAGAGCTTCTGGAATCAGCGAGTGGAAGAAGCTGAGCTCATGGATTCCTATGTACCGTGGAAAACAACCTGGCCATGTGGTGTCTGGTGAAGAAATCGCGGCGTGGCTCATTGCAAATATCGCGGATGCTCCTGCAGCAGCCGAAGAGCCAGCCGAAAGTGCGGTTCTTATGTTGACCTTGTCTTGAACACTTGGCGAACCAGGTGTTATGAAAATGGATCCCGGGTCTCATAGGCAGACTAGAATTGGCAGACAAGTGTGTGCCTCAGGTGTGGGGTTTGTCCGCTGCAATCTGCCACAGTCATGAGAACGGTAACATGACAGGCAGTTTTCGCAACGTAGATCCATAGCTGTAGACATGCTTGAAACATTCAAGCACTGGCTTGTTGATGCACATGTGGGTTTGCTTGATATGCACAAAAAAATCAAGCCACAGAGTGGCTTTTGTGAGCTGAACATGGCTTGAGAAATGCACTCAAGTTTCCAAGCGTGATTCCTTTGTTCGTTGGAATAGACTATCAGCATGTGGCCTTGTTGTGGGCTTATGGCCTTCAGTCTCGCCTTGCCTCTGTGGAAGACACTGGGTTCCAGCCATCAGCATTGGAAAGGAGTTGCCCTGGGGTCACTGTGGACAAATGAGCACCGTGTTTATTGTTGCAGGTCCCGAAGAGCTCGAGAAATCCGGCCACATCCGTGACCTTGGCAAGGGCACTGTCGTTCGCGGGGAGGATTGCTTCCCTGGCAGGCACCTGCTCATCACAGACTGCAAGGATGCTTGCATATACGCCCTTGCCCCACTGTCTCTGGCCAAGATATCATCATGCACAGATTGTGTCATCGTCGTTGGCGCAGTTGCTGGGGTCCTTCATCTAGAGGACTCTTCCCGCATCCACCTCGTTGCGGCCTGCAGGAGGCTGTACATCTCATCGTGCTACGACTGTGTCCTGCACCTGGGGACAAACCGCCCTCCTGTGTTCTGCGGAGACAACCGGTTCGTGCAGCTAGCACCCTACAACACTGGCTATGAACGACTGCCTCTGCACCTGGAGATCGCAGGGATCTCCAGGCACAACATGTGGGACCAACCGTCGTTTCTGAAGAGCCTGAGGGGATCCATGGATCTGGATCAAGCTATGCACGGTGGCGGCAGCAGCGCCTGGAAGGAGGGGCCTGAGAGGACGGGAGTCGATCAAATCCAAGCGAAGAAGGTGCTGCTGCCCCCTGACAAGCTGAGTCCATTCACGATACCTTTCCGGGGTGGTCCAGGCCCCTTGGCGGGGGGCGCTGCTAGCGGGCCATCCCACGGCTTGCAGGGCCGAGGCTCTGGCGGCGCTGCAGTCAACGCAAGGCAGGTGTCGCTGCCATTTGCGCTGCCGTCGCAGTATGCAGAGGCCATGGTCAAAAAGCTGCGCAAGGTAGCGGAGCTGCAGGGGTCCCTTGGTCAGGTGAGTCTTGTGGATACTGCACGCCACAAACCTGTTATGCTCAAAACAGGCACAAACAATGTTCAGTTAGCAAGGGTGTGCCAGTTGAACCTTGGGTGGGGACGGGGGAAGCGTGGCCTTTGGGCAATAGTACATGCTTTGTTGAGAAAAGTGTTAGTGAAGCCACGCAAAGTGTGGACTGATTGCTTCTGCTCCATTGGTGATGGAAAAACATGTGCTTGAATCCCAGATTTGATGTAGGGGGGTGCCAGGCGGGAACGAATGGGAGTCGCTGCATGGCCGCCGTTGCGGCCCGCAAATTGCTGATGTACACCAGGGAAAATGGTGGCACCCACCAATGTGTTTTGTACCCGCGTGTTGTTGCCCGAGCGTGGTATCATCACCAAGACCCATGGGGGCTGGTTCATGACAAAGGCGCGTTCAAGGGTTCCAAAAGAGCGCTTGTAAGAATATCTGGACCGTTTGCGCATGTGCCACAGGCCATCGTGGACACTTCCAACCGCAGGGCACTACAGGTCGCCATACAAGGATACTTCAAGGATTGGCTTTTCTCAAGCGGCCGAATCCGACAAGTGTATGACCTCGCAAAGTTGGAGCAGCAGGCCCTCGGGGAGCAAACGAACTCGAATTCAAGTTCCAAGTCGAATGCAAAGCCGGGACGCCAGTGAAGGCGCTCTCGTGGTGGGAACGCAGTCGGGTGTGGACCGTGTCGATGGTAACGTCTGATCGTAACTATGTGCGGTGGGATGGGGGTTTGTTCGTCAGAGTACTTGCGCTTGTCAGGGGGTGTGTCTGTGTGGGCCCATGATTGTCCCACAAGGCACCGTGTCTCTGGGAATCTTGTTCGTGACTGGTTGGGGCGCTTGGGGTTGTTTTCACGCCCCTGCTGACGTCAAGAGTTGTGGCACTGTAGTTCTAAGAGTGGGGAGGTGTGTGAGAGGAACATTGGTGTGGGCAGCAGTGTCGCCTCAATGGCTGTCTCTGAAGCGCACTCATCTGAGTGACGCCCGGCAAGGCCGAGACCACCAAGCTTGGCGGTTGCCAGGAAATGGGGGTCATCCAGGGCTTGGGACACTGTAGTTACTGCGTTGAGGCAGCGCCGTTGGAGTTGCGGCGTGGGGAGTGATTCGGTCCGGCACAGGCACGTGCGCACGATGCCCTTATGTGCTGTTCCGAGTGTGAATGTTTACTGCTGACATCATCACACAATCAGCAGCGGAAGCGGACTTCTGCACAACGCCCACGAGCGTGCTGGCTTGGGACATTCCCTTGCATTCGCAGTGGCCCTGCACCGACCAGAGATCATACATACAGCGAGGCTGCAAAGATGATGTCCCGTTTGAGCGTGGCGTCGCTCTCCTGGAATTTCTTTGCGAGGTCCTCGTCCCCAACCACCCTCGCCGCCTCCGCCAACTGCATCATGAGTTCGTCAAGTCGCCTGGTGGCCCGGATGATACTCCCCTCGAATATGTCCGTCATGTCGCAAATTTCAGCGAAACTGGCGCCCTTTGACCACGCATACACGACATCCATCAGGAACGGCTTGAAGCTGCTGATGTACTCCTCCGCCTCTACTTTGAGCTTGCACTCTGTTGAAACCTCTGCGATCATTCGAGCTGTCTCCTGGGCCGACACAGCCACAGAAACCGTCGGCACCCCGAATGTCCAATTTGCACGCCCGCAGTGCCCACTGCATTGCCATGCCGGCAACGATCACATTGCCTTGCCACCCATCCTGCTTGGACACTTGTGGCATTTTAGTGACATTATTCACTGATGATGCCGTCCTCCATATTGCTGAGAGGAAAGGACCCAACCAAGCACTGGCAAGGTGGGTGGCGTCCTCCGTACTGCCAAGCGGAAAGGACCCAAGCAAGTATTGACTGGGTGACTGTTCTTCAATTCTTGATGGCCCATTTTCAGGTCCACCCCTCCCACATTGATTTCAACCAAAACAACGCCTCATTGTTCCGCATTCATTCAATGCCACAACGCGCGTGTACCATAGCCGCTCCACCGCTTGGACAGTTAACCACCTGGACACACCTGTAGCTTGTGGAGAGGACCGCTCAATTCCGTCTTGAGCTTGATTTCTTCCTCAGACTTCTCCGTCGGAATCAGGCAGCTCAGCAGCGCTGCAAGCTGGTGCTTGTCCAGGTCGGACAGCCCCCCATTGAACATGAGTTCAGTGCAGAGCAGCTCATCAGCGGTGTCAATCTCGCATGCAGCCTTGCCCTTCAACTGCACGACCCCTTCAGCGTTGAGGTGGCCAAGCTTCTCCAGGATAGAGACTCGGTGTTTCGCCTCCTCTCGAAAAGAGGACAGCAGAGACTTGTGCATGTCTGCACGCAGCTGGTCTGCCTGGGCCTCGAGCTTGGCCTTGGTCCTAAGGTGCTTCTCAGAGTCCTTGGACTGCATTTCCTGCCGCACTGCACAGTGACAGGCAGCACATGCAGCCGACTTTCAGAAAATAGTCCACCAAGGGGCCACGCAGAGATAAAGAAAAAGAGCACTTCAATGTGCAAATCGCTCTGTTCACGACGAGTGTATGCGCTGCTATGCGCGATAAGCACCTTGACTTTGTTGGCGTATGACCGGGTGCCCAAAACGAACCACCCCCCAATGTTTTGATATGCGCCATCCTCAAGCAAGTATTACCTTAAGGTACTCAGGACGATATAGATAGTCGCTAGGATTCACTGTGACGACTCTTGCTTGGCCGACACGAAAAGTCTACAGCAATTCCAGATACGTGCATCATATCGCCCATCCTGCCAACCTCACCTGGATTCTTCAAGAGCTTTGTCTCCAGCTCCTGTATCTCTTTTACAGCTGCCAGCATCTCAGGGTCGGTGATTCCCATATCCGTGATAGGGTCCAGGAGTGGGAGGCCATCTTGGAAGCGAGCGTGAATCGAACGGAGGCTCTGCAGGACGCCCAGACGGGCATCGACAGGGCAGAGATCTTCCGGCAGTGGCAGAACAAGGCTGCTTATCGCCTCAACTGCTTCCAGTGGCACGGGAACAACGTTGAGCTCGCAATTGGGCGAATCTGCAGCACGGGGACGGCACCACAATCTTGGCAGGCGGAAAACGAGAGAACAGGGCGACTGGGGCCAAAGCATGCATAGCAACAAAGTAGGAACATCCTCCCAGGTTATCCACTGTTCACATGGACAGTCCCCTGATTCCGCATTGGCAGACATGGCTTATGGAAGACACACATATACACATGGGGTGCAGATATCAAGATTTCCAGGCACAAGTGAGTGTACAGCCACCATGTGCAGGTTTCCTAGTGACATCGAAGCTACACATTCAGCGAAGCCCAGAACAGGTGAGTTCGGCTAGCCTTGGATTGCCATACAGGACGACATCATGCTGCACAACCAGGAGATACAGCACCATAGCCAACAGACACGCATCACACCCAAGGCCCCGTGGAAGATGGTTCACACCATGGCCTACAGATTCCGCTTGTGCTGTGCCGCGATTCTCATCTTTTTTGCAGCACAGCAATGTGTCCAGCATGTAGCTGTCCTTCTTGAAACCCTTGCCTTCCTCTCTGACCACAGAAACGCACATGCCCCACCCCCATTTGGCAACGTTGACCAGTCTCCCTGGCTGCAAAACATGCAATATTCTTATGGGCACGAGAACTGTCCTCTTCCGCACTAACTTCTGCAGCTTGCGAATTGCCTTTGACACTCTGTTGTACTCCAAGACAGAGTCTGTGCTCATGCTACCCAAGGCATCTTTTGCCTGCTGCTCCAGCTGCTTAAGCTCCTGCTCCATCTGCATGCCACAGTGCACATCTTATAGAAGGCCAATGTCCATTCAAAGACACTAAATAAAGAGTGCACATCTCCAGACAGGATGTCATGCATTCCGTTGGTGATGCATCACACAGCGATGCTGGCCAAGCATGAGACCCTGCAGGCAGATTCAGTTTCCTTTGTATACTTGTCCTTATATGTCACTAATCTTATGTGCCTTCCAAACTGACCAGCACACAGTGACCTTGCTCTACACAGAGGGTACAAACATTGTTAAGTGTCCACAGTGTAGGGCTTCACACCCACATCATGTATGCCCCTCCTCTGTCATTGACGACCCATTGGGGACCTGCTCATACAACATAAAGGAACAAAGCAAAGCGAACGAGAACTCCAACATCAGCCACAAATTCTTACACAGGAGCATACCTCTGCAAACTCCCTGGCAATGTCAAGCCATAATCATGCACAGCCATCCAAGGCAAGTGCAAGCGAGTGGCAACATTTCACTTGCGCAAATATTAGGAGGTTTACCACAATGCCTGTGTGGCAATAGGCACTGCAACCTTGGACAGTGCAGGAAGGCACTGGAAGTGCAAGGCAACAGTGACATAGCATGGGTGATCGCCATGAACCTCTGCAGACTGAAGCACATGTCTGTGCCAGGTATTTGCTATTTCTGTCAATGCTTCAAACTAAGCGAGCGGGATCAACAAACCTTGGGAACGTTTCGGTCATGCTGGTACTGCTGAAATGACAGCTTTATTACATCATCCATTGACTGCTGTGTCCCCTCCACACGGCGCATCAGGTTCAAGAGGGTGTAGTAGCTCAGCCTGAATGAACTCTTCAAGGGAGCAGGCTCTCCAAGGAGCATGGACCTGCGGGATGCAATCAAACTGTACGAAATGAGCCTGGGAGACGTGCTTCTGCGCCGAGACGAGGGGGACCGCCACAGCCCCTGCCATGCGTTGCTTGCTGCAACACAATTACACAACAGCCACATCGACACCACTGAGATGATCCTCGAGTTCCCCACGCAATGTAGAAGGGGTGTGTCTTGCCATTTTGGCAAATGCAGTCAAAGTATAAATTTCACTGAGCCTGTCCCACAATATTGCCATCCTAATGGGATTTGAACTGGCCACAGGCCGGTGCTGGGGCCAGTGCCCCTGCCCAGGCCCAGTGTTTCAAATGCCCACCTGCATGTCTCTTCATCAAGCTGCTCATCAATCATGAGAATTACGTATCCACGGTCATCGATGCCTCTTCGGCCTGCCCGCCCACTCATCTGAATGTATTCACCAGACTTGATGTACCTGCAATGCGCACACAACACGAGGGATAAGGGCACACGCACAAACTTAGCAAGTGGCTTTGGAACACAGAAGGTTGCAAAATTGTGAATGCAATCAGACGCCAACTACATGCTGTGTGCACAGCAACAGGTACATAACCCCATAAGCCTGTGCAGCGTGCTGTACGCTCGCTGCAGCTTCCAGAGACAATGTCTGGCAATTGCACTCCCAGAGACCACCCTAGTGGCAAAAGATTCAATCAAGAAGCTGGTCATAGCGCAGGTGACCTGCTGCAGCTGCCAAGGCCCACAGTCCCCTCCCTATCCCAATCCCAGCAAGCAGGTGCCCACATCGCACCGTTCTTCTTTGCCATCAAACTTCCGGAGTGATGAGAATATTACAGCCCTTGCAGGCATGTTCACGCCCATTGCAAATGTCTCCGTGGCACACAGCACCTTCACTAGGTGCTCTTGGAACAGAATCTCTGTTATCTCCTTCAGGATGGGCAGCAGCCCAGCATGGTGGACACCAACACCCTTCTCCAATATTGGTAACAAGTGTTGCACTGCTGGCAGATCCCTATCGTTCTCGCTCAGGCAGGACAGGGCGTTTGTGCACACCTGTAGATATCGCCGCAGCACCACAGTGAGATGCGGGATTGTATAACTCAAGCTGCTCGTCAGTGCCCAAGGTGTACAATGCCACAAATATGATATGGCAACAGAACAGCCAACTGTCCACTAGTTCGACTACTGGATAGTCACAAGCAAAATGGTGAAGCAGTGTATTGTATCAAAGCTGGACATCGCCTGCACAATTGGGCCTGCAGCACATTGCCAGCATCGAGCAGCAGATGAAAGCAAGATAACACAGCAGCATAGCTGCCAAAGGCAATAAGACAAAGTCAGTAGGACAGGAACTGCCTACTGCACAATTCAGGAACACAAAGAGTACAGTACCTCGCGTATTTTGGCACTCTCCTCCTCCGTATTAAAGTTGGTGTTGGCTATCTCCATTGCATTCAATTCTGTCTCTCTTTTGCTAAAACTGAACACTATCGCAGGGATGAAATCTTTGTCTTTGAGCAGCTTCATGATTCTTGTTATCTCCTGCACATTCTTCATTTTGGTGTCCATCAACTCTTGTTTGCTGATGCGTCTGCTCCCTCTGTCCCTACCACATCGACCATCCCCTGACCAGAAACCCAAGCAAATGCATAAATACCACCATAATCAACATTAACACCATTGCCAACACAATTTGAGCAGATAGACACCAAGGGCAATGAGAAGTCAGGCAGACAGAAGGGATGTGGGGATGTTTCTTGAGACTTGCTTGAAAATGTGCTGAGAAACACGAGTCTTGGCCTGGCTACTGTTCAGCATATTCTTGCACCATGTGGGGGTCCCTGCACTGAGATATTTCATGGCCAAGACTGCACAAATGGGATGACATACAGCAGCCTGCCAAATTCACAGCTGCGTAAATATCAAGACGCTGTTTCCACTGCTGCCTCCGCAATATCAAAAGCAATATTGAAGTACATGGCCATGGTACAGCCCTCAGCCAGTACTGTCAGAATATCCCCAATCATAAACAAGTGCCTGTTGCACTTGGGACTACATACTCTGCTCTAGCAGAACACTGGGGGAGGTTTGTGACTCCTAGCCACATGCCTGGCATTGCAGCATTTTACACTTCTTGTGAGACAAGGATTACCCGACTTGGCAAGGCAACTGCCATATTGCACATGCATTTAGACATCGGTCGTTGAGCTGATGGATCGAAGCAGATTTCTAGAATTCTCCAGGTTTCTAGAATTCCACAGACTCAGACAAACTATATGGACCATCGATGGCTGCATTGACCGCCTTTTGTCCGTGAAGCAGACAGCCCATGTGCACAGTTCGTGGACGTCACCAAGCAGGATTACCACAAGCAGGACAATCAAAAGGGCATTCCTGCTCATCCAAGCCTTCTGCAATTCTACAAGTCCCCAAGTTATGTTGGCAGCAGCTTTGTGCACTTTCTCACCACTTCGCTGCCCATCCCCACCGATCTTTTTCCCAATGTTTTCAAAAGAGTCCCTCAGGTTTCTGAAGTTGGTCCCCCTGAAGATGCCATCTTCACCCTTCAACTGGAAAATCGGACAAAGAAGAGGCACATCAATGCGTGTGTGTGGCATAAGCCCTTGTTTGCAGGCTGTGAAGCTCCTGCATCTGTCTCACCCAAGCCCCTATCTCAGTCATTAAACTGAAACAACAAACCAAAGAATAATAGCGGCACTTGCATCCTTAAACAAGACAGCAATTCACAGACTGTTCACATTCTCACACTGTAGCTCGCTTTTGTAAAGCGCTGTTCATGAGGCAAACAGTACCCAACTGCTAAGTTACAACAACTGAGTGCTTTTCATACAGATTCAAAGTACTAAGTGTCAGAAGCATTGATGCCCAAAGGCCAAAGTGGCAGAAGATGAAACTGGGCTGCTCTTCAACTTCCACTGTATGAGGGTGTTACAATCCAAGTTCTGCTCCACCAAGTTGTGGAATTTGGGGCCTGTCCTATGCTGGCATGCGTGGAGATTGTTGCAAGCCAACATGCAGTCCAAAGCCACACAAGGTGCTTGCTCATTTTGCAAGAAAATTCCAAAGCTGTCTGCTGCCAAAGTCCACAAAGAAATCCTGACAAGGAAATCCCTGCACGAAGACTTCAACTGCAACTGATCTTGGCATCTTTTGGGTTCTCCAAATGCATTCAACAGCAAGTGGAGGCCTTGAGGAATGCCACACTACCCTCAGATACAAACACGGAAGAGAAACCAAACACACCAAATACATGTCCAAATGGAGATGGCACCTGAGCGGCATAATCATCTTCACATTGACAGTGGGAACAGCTCTGAGTGGATTGGCTGTACTGGCTTACCAGCATACAGCAAGTGCACTGTTCTTGCCATGAACATGAATTTTGCTGCATGGATGTACTGACACAAACATGGATGTGTCCATACCACCTGCAAGCTTGTAGCACATGGTGGTTCAACAACATGAGTGCGCAGAGATTTGTTTCACGCCACTGCAGCCTTGCAGAGTGTGAAGCAAGCTGCATTGCATACACCGCAAGGGGGCCCGTTTCGGCCCTCATTTTGCATCCGTATGTGCCCAATCTTACCCCAATGCTCTCAGGCATTATTGGACTACTGTGCATAATTGTTACCGATTCCTCATACACTGTATCACACACACTTGGCCACTGGGGTGTGGTGCATCCCAAACTACCGCATCTTGACAGCACTGTGGATCGCTTTCATGTCGCGCACAGGGAGGCAATAGAAGGACATCATCCAAGGAGCTCAAGACACTGCCAGCGTCCTTACATTGTATAACCCAGTGCCCCCAAGCGGAAATCCATAATGTCTCAATGGCGTTGGTCTAAAGTCTGTGTTGACCACGTGGCAGGGCTGCTTGTGCAAATGAGCAACCCAGCCTGCAAACTCGCCAGCATTGGACAGTGTGGCCGACAAGAATACCTGCACAACAAAAAGCGAGCACAGCCATGACTGCATGCTCTGGAGTGATGACGTTCTCACAATTTCGTGGAGATTCGCAGGTGCCCCAACGCGCCCCCCCCCACCCACCCACCCACCACCACCCCTACCCACCCCACCCCCAGCCCAAAGTCTTATGTTATTTGAACATAAGGCACAGGTTGACAGATGCAGGATACAATTCTGGAAGTCAGCTGCTGGCGGCCCACACAATACACATCTCACACAGCAAGGAGCAGGTAAAGTCAGGCGCAGAGCAACTTGGGACAAAAGACTCCAGTATAGGAGGGCAATCTTGTGTAATATGCTTTTCAATAGCCAATGGCATCACAGCAAGCACATCAGCACCCAAGGCTTGTCGAATTATTTCCCTGAAGTGTTGTTCTGGTACACATATGGGCCAAGAAACAAGGTCACAAGAAGCACATGCAGCACTGTTTCCCCTACCATTTTTACTTCCTTGGGCAGCACAATGATTGTTTCCTCCCACACAACGCCCCTCTCCTTGTCCTGCATGTAATGGACTTCGTCAAACACCACCCAAGCCACTTCTCGCAACAGCAAAGACCCCCTGGAAGACCATGCACAATTAGTGGTTCACAACTTGTGCCCGAATTCAAGGATGGAAATGGATGCTTGGACATCCTTGGAGATCAACTAGCACAGGACGGAGACCGAACACTATCTGGCATTGATTCTGCCTGCAATCTGACAAAAAAGAACAAAGGCATAGACACAGCAGAAAGGGCAGAAACCAACGTAGGGCACACCCAGGGTCACATGAAATGAGAGCATGTCAATATGTTGCCAGCATTGTAGTCATTCGAAATTGCAGATACGCCATTCATCTGCCCACACTGCTGTATTCTTGTATGCTTGCAACACTGCCTGTCCTGCTGCGATCATCAATTCTGCTCCCCCACCTATAGAGCATGCTGCGAAGGATCTCTGTAGTCATGACAATGCAGTTTGCATTGGGATTGATGGTGACATCGCCTGTCATCAGCCCTACAGCATCAGCCTCACCATGCGAAGAGAAAGCTTCACCCATTTCCCTGAACTTCTGATTGCTCAAAGCCTGCATGCACAACAAGCCACATGATTCTATGCTGGTGGACAGGGAACAGCTTGTGCTGGTGAGAAGCTTCACTCATACTTTGTCCGCATGTACTCTGCTGCACATTCAAATCAAGACACCAGACAAAACGGCACTGAAGGATGCGAATCACTGAGGGATTCACACGTCGGTAGAAAGCGCAAGCCACAACACTGACCTCATGTTGCACACCATGGACAAGAGTGTCATAGTGTGACCTCATGTGACCAAGCCCATTGTATGACATACTTCTGTTCTTGTTACTAAGAATCTTGAACATTCAACACCATCAGGCACCTAAGCAGATTTGGAAAACAGAATGTCGGACTGCATGCACAGAATCAAAGGAAATCGCAAGCGGTGGAATGCCACAACGTTATCAGAAACAGCTCTGGACAAGAGCCACATAGTGGGAGAGTGGCCCATGTGTGCCTGGACAGATATCTCTCAGTGATGAGAACAAGCAACAGGGATGCCCACTACCACATCCTACAAATTCAGAGGGTACCAAGTGGCAGCACCTTAATTGGTGAGGTGTAAATGACTTTCTGGTTGTCACGAAAGGCCATGGCAATAGCATACCTGCCATTGCACACATGGAGGGCTTCACATGAGCAATTACCATCTTCCACAAAGCAAAAGGAGGATGGGCAAGTTGATGTATGCATTGCTGCCAATTTGCAACGAGGAACCACAAGAGACCACGTCAATGTGCAACCTGCTCCTGTCCACTGGAAGAATGCAATGTGACACACAGCAACAGAGGATGGCTGCTGGAATAGGTGCGGCTCCGACGACTTGCCCATGTCGTTGGTGTCCAAAACCAATTCAACGAAATAAAGGGAGACAACTTTATGTGTGGGCAGCCGGATGCAACAATGCACAAGAGGATGGCACATTGTACACAATTCACTAATATCCAGCTCCTCACTTTCAAGCTGTACTTTCATTTCATCAGATGGTGAAATTCGGCCAGCCTTTGGACAATGCTGCCGCAAGCAAGCTGTGAGCTGCAGTGGAGCATTGATCTCTATACTTAAAGCCAATTCATATGATTATTGCAACGGCCCTGCTTAACATCAACAGTACACAAACCAAAACAGTCTCCAGTTTACTCAGAAAAATTAATATACTACGTTCTTTATGTAGGCGCCCATGAGCAGCAAATTTGCCCTCCCACTGTCCTCCAGACACACCACACATCGTGTATGGACAAGTACGCGGCTTCGCAAGGTTGCGCTTACTCAGCCACCACTGTCTTGCCAGCAGATGTGTGAGCTGACACCAACACAGACTCGCGTCGCTCCTGCAAATCACCAGAAGATGTGCCAACATTCAGTCCCAGCCCCACCCACACAATTTTCCACTGCCCCACCAGCTATTGTCTCACTATGGAAGTAAATGGCAACCGGGCCTTCCTCCACAGCAAGGAAATCGACGCAATGCGCAGAATGAATCGAGCATTGCACTTGAATAGAACACATGGTACGTTGTTTGGTGGGTACAAGGCACCCACCAAACACAAAGAAACACCAATCAGGTTTGTCAAGACTGCAGGAGACACCCCAAGCAATAGCTGTCACCCACAACAGTGGAGCCAGCAGCACATTGCCGGAAACCAAAGCAAGACCAGAACTTTCTCATGATCCTCAGTCTCTCAAAGAGGAAGTGAACTGCAACAGTCCTCCAAGTACATTTCAGCAAGGCACAACCACAACTCAGTGCTGCCCTTCCTGCTGTTTCGAGCTCTGAAAGCATTTCAGGCTATTTGGAAAAGCGCGCCTACCAGGCAGGACAAGGCTGTGGCTTGAAAGGGGTCCAAAACGAAAGGAAATTCTCTTGCAGGCTTTCCTGCGTACTTTGGGTCTTGAAGGCTTCCTGCAACAGTCCAGATTGCCGTTCAGGCCACCCTCCAGGCAACTTGAAGGATTCCCTAAGCGCATCTCGATCCGTAACTGCATCCCCGAAGTTTTGCTCACAAAGGCGGTGATCAATCCACATGGAACGCCAATACCTTATGCTTTAGCACCGCAGTGAACATGTGACCATTGCCGCAGCTGCCAAACGGCAACGAAATTCGTGACTTAAAACACCGCACACGGACATTTCAAGACCAATCTAGCATTGCGGCAGGAGCGAATTCAACTGGGCAGGCGAACGCAGGTTGGGGATCCGTACCATATGTTTCCCTATCCCGTTTGTGCGCCTCTTCATCGAACTCATCAGGCAAGGCAACGAAATGTGTGCAGGAAGACTCCACCGACAGCCCCGACGCCTTCCTCTTGGCCGCCTTCCTCGGCGGCCCCTCGTGCTCCTCGCCCGCCGGTTTGCGCTTCGGCGCGGCTGGTGGAGCGTCCGTGTCCCCCATTGACAAAAGTGGGAACTGAATTCAGCATTGTCAGTAGTTATTCATGGGGTGTCTTTTTGGATAGAGGCAGCTGATGTGGCAACCCACGTTGCTGGCAACCGCCCAGCGGGCAACTGGTCGAACTTTGGCGCGAGCGCCGGGGGAAGAGGCCACGCCCACGGTCGCCATCGCCAGCCTTTTCGAACGGGCCCAGACCACCCGGGTGGAGACACGGTGGCCGAGAACATGGCGGGCTTCAACCACAGCCATGAAGAGGTGGGAAACAGGAGAACCGTCGCACCGCGAGCGCCATTCTCGCCGCACCGCTTGAGTGTATCTTTTGGATGGTGGTGTGAGCTGCGTCTTGGCGGTGTTTTTTGCTCAGGTGGCCTTCGACTCTCAGCGCAATGTGGACCTTCGCATCCTGCCCCTGGGAAGGTTGATGCCTCACAGCCAGAAGTTCATGAACGACACTCTCCAAAATAAGGTTTGTTGGTGGGATGGCGGTGGGGTGCCGCAGCTGTGGTCGGGGTCCTGTGGTTATTTGATGCAGAAGGCCACATCGGCTGTCAACATAGCATCCTTAGTGTTGTAGTTGTGTCCCGCCGTCTGTGCTGCGCACCCACTTGCACTGCCTTGGCCAGCACGGACTGCCTCTGACTGCAACACACATTCCTTGGTCGGCTCTGCGGAAAAAGGCTTGTGAATAAAGAGCGTGGGGCCGCCGTCCAGACCCGGTCCTACTGTCCATTGTCCAGCAACACAATACCTTTTGGTTGGATTGCTTGGCAGACAATCTCAAAGCACGTTTCCCTTATACGCATTTGGTGATCACTGCCCTGTGGCATCCTCACAGTCAACCACAGATGGTCCCGATGCGCACTATTCCTGTCGATGACAGCTGTGCAGTGCATGGGGAGAGCTCCATTTCCATGTCGAAGTTTGTTGCACTTGTTGGGCACAATACCATTGATGCCCATTGGGTAAGCCTCCAGAAAACACCGATAGGAATTCCCAAGATTTTCTTGGGCAATGGGTCATGTGGCAATCAGGAGCTGTACAAAGGAGTAAAAGATGAGAAATATCTCTTGGTCACAGGTGAACATGATGGAAGGGCGTATTGTAGGCTTCATTGATCGCCTTCGCAAAACAACAGGTGTGGAAGCCACAGAAAATGTTGCCATCCCAGTGCAGGTGAGCCTCTCCCATGTACCAGTTCCTTTGTGGATTGTGGACTATTGAACTTAGTCTTGGCCTTGGATGGGCCTTGCAGTGGGATGTGGTAACATCCATGAATTGGTTGTGCGTTGGATAGCGAATTGGCAGTATTGCGTTGATAAAGCATGTCACAAGATCAAACAAACCTTAACATTGATGTACGTGGACAGATAGCTGCAGTGCTGGATCTGTTCAACCCTTTGCACACAAAGTCAGTTGTGGAGGGGACAACCTGTCAGTGCTCAGGACACCTGGGCACCTAGCAGAATTTGATCAGATGATGGCTAGTATCTGTTCCTACATGCTACATGGTTCTACATCCAATAATCACATCTGCACAGCTGTAGAACGCTCAAAGTTTACGTTCTTTTGCAAGGAATTGGCTGCGCACAAAGTTCACCCTTGGCCACTGTTGTGTCCATGTGCTGAAAATGTGCGAGACAAGGATAAATGTATCTACTGTTCCTTTGTGACTGTGAGCATTGTTTGAATGTATACCCTGCTGCCCACATGCACACTGCAATCTGCCTTGGTCTTTGACAACACCAGCTTGTTGGCCAGGGCACTCTGGCTTGCCTTCTTCACACAGGGCTTGAACTCTTACCAGGAAACAAACATTTCTAGGGTAAGAGTTGGCATTGTGTGCTGAAGGAAAACCCCAATAATGCCTGCGAGCAGGTGCAACAAGAGCCATATTGCACTAAGATTCGCAAAACAAAAGCATGAACAGTACCGATGACTTGTTACCAAGGTAAACATCGTCCTCTAAGGTGTTTTGCTTACACTGTGCAGGAGCCCACGTGGGTTGCTGGGCAGATCTGTTGTGACAGTGACGAGGGCCGCCTAAACCCAACTTCCATCGAGTTGATGGGCTCCCTGCTGTACTCTGAAGGATCAGTTGCCAAGCTTGACGTCTCTCGCCTGCAGAACTATCGATTGTACCCTGGCCAAGTAAGTAACTCCCAGCACTGTCAGCACTTTGAGTCCTCAGCGGAACTAGCAAGCCTGAAATCACACAGCGATTGCCACACATTGGTGCTCCCAAAATGCTTATACAGCAGAATCACAACCTGTAGACCTGTCCGACTCCGTTGTTTTGTGATCAGCGGTCTGCACTTGCTACATGCATCTGGCTGCTTGATTCTGTTGTCTTGTGGACAGCACGAAGAAATATGATATGGCCTGCCCAGCCTTTCTCAACCATGGTGATCTTCAGTCTCGTTTGTTGGACCATTTATCCCAAGCATTATCATCAAGGGCCATCTTTGAATGGTGGCAATAGTGTCAGGCATGTTCCTTTGGTGCAATGGGGCTGACAATTGGCTGTTGCTTGTAGGTCGTTGCTGTTCAAGGGGTCAATCCAACTGGAGAGACGTTTGTAGCAATGGACCTGATCACCAAATGCCCCAAGCCCATGCATTCAACGGCAAGTCAGCAGCTTCAGCTGTCAGTCCCGACGCCTGCAAAGTTTCGGCTGCTGGTCGCCTCAGGGCCCTTCACAACAATGGGCGACCTTAGGTATGGTCCTCTGAAGAAGTTAGGGGAGCTGTGCAGACAAGAAAAGTTCGATGCTGCCTTGCTGATTGGGCCATTTGTGGATGTCGATCACCCAATGCTCTCTAAGGGATCCATAGACATCAGCTTCGAGGAGCTTTTCCAAAGTGAGGTGGGTACCCAACACTCAAAGGTCCAAAATGCAGTCAACGTCCTTCAACCTCCCATGCTGGGCTTCTGAATTGCAGGCACTCTTGCTCGCTCTGTTTTTTAGAACATGTTTTGGGGAGAATGCTGTAACAGTGTCTTTCAATGGTAAAAATCTGGGTGGCATCCAGCTACGATCAAGTGTGAGATCCCTCTGCAAAGTGAAGCCACTGCATGTAGCTGAAGAATGTACGGAAGATTGCGTTTATGGCACTTCCACTTGGACAGCATTTGCTGATTGGACAAAACACTGACCACACACCTTAACAAAGGTGATACAGGGCAATAAACCGAATAATATCTGTTGTCCACAGCATCAACTATCCGAATTGTGCAGAGCGAGAACCATTTGCTGCTGTTAGTCGCTGCTTTGGATGCCTGTTTGCACCCCTGCTTGCCTTCAAACATCTCTTGTCTGTTTCGTTGATTTCTTCAGTCCATTCCTCGTTTCCATTGGCTTACCCAACATTATTCATACTAGTGCTGGGATTCTGTCTTCGCCTGTGCAATGAAGTGATTGTCAGCTTTCCATTGATGCAGGTGGTTCCAATCTTAGAAGACATGAAATCTGCAGGGACGGCCGTGTTGACAATGCCCAGTACTCGTGATGCGCATCACTTTCCAGTTTATCCAACCCCCCCGTTCCAGCTGAAAGGCCCTCTGCATTGCCAGCTCTCCAGCCCTTGCTGCTTTGCTGTTGGGGATGTGGCAGTGGCTGCCTGCAGTCAAGATATCGTCAAGCATATCAGCATGGCTGCTACTGAACACTGCCCAAATGGCTTGGAAAGGATGAGGGCATTGTGGGAATTGGTTATTGGACAAGCCAGGTGCGGCTCGCCACACTCTACCCCTTGATCTCCACATGCATTTCGCTATTCGTCACGCTCTCCAACGCACCTTGCAGATCATTGCAGCTGTTCATTTTCCAGCCATGGCTTGCTCATCGCAGACTGCTCCTTACATTGACTGGCAGACTGCAAATGGTACAACAAGCCAGACTTGTTTGTCCGCATGCACACGAACAGTCCCATACTATATCAAATGGATGACACTGCTTCAACAGCTTGACTGTTGTGTAGCTGGAATTACTCAGATCGAGAAGCAGTCCATTTGATGGCATGTGCCAGAATGAGACAAGCACTTCCCTCGATCTGCAAGGCGATGGCGGCCGTAAACAGGTTTCTGTTCAAGATGCTGATTCTGGCCCTGTGTGTGTCTTGCAATAGTTTCTGCCCAGTGCTTCCTCCTCCGCTTGGGTCCTTCATGGATTCATCCCTCTGCTCCTACCTCGAGTTTCCATGCACACCAAACATCCTGGTCCTGCCGTCGGATCTCTGCGCTTTTGGGAAAGCAGTTCATGTGGAGATGGGTGCCAGGGAAAGTGTCAGTGAAAACCAACCAGATTCTTGTGTAGATAGTGGAGTTGATGTGGTGTGTTTGAATCCAGGACGGGCTGCAAAGGGCCGCCAGGGTGGGACTTATGCAGTGCTGTCATTTCCAATCCGCACCAGGGAACTCAAAGATTTCGCTTCCACTCTGGTAGGGGCATGTCAAGTAAATGTGAAGAGAATTTGACTTTGACTACAGAAATCAACAGTGAACAAGCTGCAGGATACCCTTCAAGTTGTGACCGATCACATCTGTACATTACCGTCAATGGCTTATGTGCAAATAGTTGTTGGTTACTCTCAGTTGTTGACATGCTGTGCACAAAGACAGCAGGAATCCTGATGTATCTCAAGACAGAGCTTGCAGTTGAACCAGAGGCAGTGTCACCTGCCAACACGTGCTGAACTGGTTTAGAATGACCACAACATTCAGATGGACCGGAGCACTAGGAAACCATCAACAAGCTCATCCACATTTGAAATTTAGCAATACACATTGCTGGTCATCCAAAATGGGTGTCAATCTCACACCTCCAGGAGGGGTTTGGCTGCCACCTTATTGGTCAGTCAAGTGGCCAGAATGGCTGCCAGTGACCTGCCATGCTAACCTCTCACTGGTGTAGATACTCCTGCTTCGTTGCCCTCACAGCTCTGTGGAGGTTGTTCAATCAGAAAGCTCCATTGCCTCATCATTTCCCTCAGTACGAGAATCCTGGTATTCTTGCTGGCATCATAACTATGCCTCCCTGGAAAAGTTTCTTGGCTTTGACCCATTGTCCATTGCTGACAGTCAGATCCATCAACTGACAACTCATGCATACAAGAGCCCATCCTTTCCCCGACTGTGCGCCCCATACGGAGGCTTTTCATTTCCCTTGAAAACCACACTGACCTCAACCTCCCAGTTGCAAACGACCCTGGGACCAGGCAGATAAGCACAACTTGCGCTTGGGGCATATGCTATGTTTCTGGACACGTTCTGGTGGAAGTGTACTGCGGGGCTGCTCAGGTCAGAACCCGTTGTGCGTTTGGGAAGGGAATCGTTGTCCCTGGTATGGAAGAGCGACAGAGGTGACACACAGGCAGGTTGGCTTGGCTGACTAAAGCAGGGAATCCGCCTTCGAGGAAAGGCCACCTTCCAGGCAAGTGTGCGACTGTTGCAGCCATTCACCATCGCAAGGAGCAACAGATCTTCCAGCACCTGACTCCAATGCCAAAAGATTTGTAGTCCAGCGGTTTTGGTGCAACTGGTGTGACCCGCCGTTGGCGGGCCAGCCATCGGGATGTTTCCGGCCACGTGGGATGTCAGCAACAGGAACATCGGGAGTCATCAGCCTCCCGCGGACTCGCCCACTGGATGACTGAGCTCACGGCACTCCAGCCTCTCCCGAGTAGAACAGAGAGAGCGAGGGAGCTGTGGGGGCGGCAGGCCGGGGCGGGAGGTCCGCACCGTGGGTGCACAGGACCAGGGGGCTGAAAGCGCGGGAGATCCCCCGGCGGGGCGCGTCGCTCCCCACCCACCCCGCACCCCCAGCGGGGCGCTGGTCCCGACGACGGACTGGGCCCGTGCTGGTGCGCGGCTTGGCCAGGGTTCCACAGGGGGGGAGGCTGTAGCCCTTGGAATGCGACGTGGCTTCGATGAAGAAGGTGAAAAGCCGCTCATGGACGGGTCTGGGAGGATGGCTATTGGCGGTGTGGGTGCAGTGCGTGGGGCTGCCCCCAGAGGCCGCCGCTGCCGTCGCAGCGGCGATGACCTTTGCCTCTGCATTGTGGCTGTTCTGTGACCGGATACTGGGATGGCGAGGGACGCTGGCGGGCTGGCTAGTCCTTGAGGCAGGATTTCTGCTCGTCAACGGGTGGAGGTGAGTGGTGCGGGGAGTATTGTACGAGGCAGGTGCGCTGCCAGCACAGCATTGAGGTCTTCTGTTCCGTGCCTCCAATGCGGTTTTAGGGACGCCCATCAGAGCAATTACAAGTCAAGTGGGGATGATGGAAGCAAGAAGTCTTGTAGGATAGGAGGCCGACTGTGCTCCCTCTAAGCAGCCACAGTCTGTGCCGCCGCCACCAAACCGCGACTCAAGGAGAATTGTCCGCGCTGCGCTGTCTGCGGGTACTCTTGTCTTTCCATTGGGTTTGCGGCTCGATGCCTCCCGCGTTCTCTTATATGGGCCCAGCCCCAGCCTGTGGTGCCTTGTCGCGGCATTGTGGGGCTTTTGCTGCTTGCCATCACACTTGGCACAATTTGAATGCATAACTCCTACAACTGCCGACAATTTTCTTGCAAACTCCCAGTGCCGTGCAGCGCAACCCCTCGTGGGTGGCGTTGCAAGCAACATCGCAACCAGCAACTGCAAAATTATTGCTCTTTTGGTAGTCTTGACAGGGGAAGAGAATCTTTCAACAGATGTGTGCTTACCTCAGCACCTGTGCACGTCAGCAAAGCCCTGCTGTAGCGCCTGTGATTCCCCAGGAAATCCCCAGCACTGAAACAGGCAGGCAGGAGCTTTGCCATTCCGCAGTGCCGACTGATTGCTTGCCCCAGTTCCACTCTGCTGCCTGTGCCGATGTTCTGGGGGACATTGGATTCTGGGGTGCAAGGTGCTTGGTAGAAGGGCACTGTTTCTTTTGGGACGAAGTTTGACGTGCGCACCAGTCGGCAACAAGTCAGTGAGGACAGATTGCTTGTTGTCAACCACCCAGTTGGCCTCCTGAGCTGCTTGTGCCTGTGCTGGTGACAGGTACTGGAGGTTTAATAGGCAACCAGACAGACACGAGGCGGCGGACAGTGACCCCAAGGCAACGTTTAGAAAATTCTGCAGTGTGGCTCGCGTGCTTGATGTTTCAGAGCAGATTACAGATTGGGTATGTCCAACTGTGTACAATCTAGTTGTGCATCAGAGGGCCAAAGAACAGCTTGCGCACATGCTCTGTTGGTCTTGCTGTGTCCCCGAGTGCCGATGCAGCCATGCTCTCCCAAACTTGTGCCTTGTAGCTGAAGTTGCGAATGTTGCCACTTGTGAGTGCCCATGTCAGTGAAAAACAGAACACAGGGCTGCAAGTCAATGAACCATGTGCACTAAGGTCAACATTCCTTCATGAATGTGAGTTTGACATGAGGACATCCAGGCCCAGGCAATATTGACCGGGCATCATTGACATATGATCCCTGCGCTGGATTTGATAAGCAGCACATGCAGATGCCATTTACCATTGTGTTGAGGCTTTGTGTTGTCAATCCACATACTGCCTGCAATAGCGATGATTTTGTGCTCCAGTGGATGCTGTAATCCATGCTTTGTTGCAGAACAGTAAACTGTCTTGGCACGTGCTTTTGTGCAGCATTCTGTACATTGTACCATGGTATTTGCTTGTGTGCCTGCATGCTGTTTCTGTCATCTCTAACTTGTGATGCTCTTGCAGTTCTTCGGATGCCAAATGTGTGACTTGAGAAGGGACAACATAGCTGATCTCATTGCGTATGGGTTTTGGTACACAACAAGGTGCGCACAGCAGTCCTTTTCAAGGTCAGGTGAAATGAGTGAATGTTCTGCTTTACGTGTGCAGATAGAAGTAGGCCCTTTATCGTCTTCCACTGTGCGAAGATGATGCTTTGTCACTTGATCCTGTGAAAGCACTTGCCACAGGTGTTGCTTAGGATCCTGTGGTGCAGTCACAGGTTTGGCTCTTTGTCAGTCTATATCACCTTGTGAGGCGTGACAGTGGATGCTTTACTGAGATTTCCACCAGATACTTTGGTGAGCATGTGTACTACCATTTGGGAACTACCACCAAACACTGTGGCAGCATGAAGCATTGTGTCTTCGCCAATGTTGGTACAGTGCACTCTCAATGCTCAGATGTCACAGACCGGTGGCTTTGCCTTGCTTCTTTTTTGCCTTGATGTCTGTCCATCGGATCTCCAGAATCATGCTTGTGGGCAATGTACGATGAGCGCTATGTGTAGAGCAGTCTCAGTTTTCAAAAGTGAAGCCAGGTTTTGTACCTGATGGCTGTTGTCTGTGCTTTGGCAGAGAGCAAATGGAATCCGAGGGCAAAGGGGAGGCACTTAGGGACGCTCTCAGACTGCTGAAGGAGAGTGTTGGTGTTGATGCCCCGCCGGGGCACAATTCTAAATTACGCTTTCGATCTCACCTGTGGAATGCGTTGCCAGGTGTACACTTCCCGTTGGCCTTTTACGCATTCATGGAAGTTCTTGGTGAGTGCAATGCTCGGGACAGGGAGGAGAGAACTGAGTGGACATTTTTTCTTGTGCCTGCTTGTTTGTTTCCTCATTTGCATCGTAGTTGTTTTCTTTATCTCAGATTCGGGTGCCATCAGTTTTTTCTGTGTTTTTGATTGTGTTGTTGCGTGCAGATGGCCGCAAGAGCTGTACAGGTGTATGAAGATGTCAAAGCAATCGAGTGGCAGTCACTGGGGCCTTGCATGTGGAGTTGACAGCTCTGTGTCTGTGGGCCCAGGTTGTCTTTCCCATGTCGGACTCGTGCTTGGCGGGTTCACCAAGCACAGTCATGGCGACCTGACATTCTTCGTCCATGGTTTGCCTGCTCAAGAGCATCGGCAACCTTACAGTGATTCCAGGCCAGGGAAGGTGCCCATGGTGTTTATGCATGGCATTGGTATTGGTCTGTTGCCCTACGTGGGTTGGGTCCAGAAACTCAGGCAGATGGGCCATCCATTGATCGTGATCGAATGTCGCCACACCAGCATGAGGCTGACTTTCACAACACCGACGGTGGATGACACAGTGTCGCTGCTGGCCTCTGTCCTCGACAGGCTCCAAATCTCGTCTGTGGGTCTGGTGTCACATTCTTATGGCACCTTCATTGCCAGCCGCTTCGCAAGCCTCCACCGGCACCGTGTGGCCTCGCAGTGCTTCATCGACCCCGTGTGTTTTGTCATGCACAACCCCACCCTGCTCACAAACTTCGTATACAGACGCCTCAGTTTTCGCAGCATCAGGTCGCTGTTGAGGAGTGCCATAATGCTGCTAGTGGCCAGGGAGCCATCCATCGCGGCGTCGGTGTGCCGGCGATTTGCCTGGAGCCAGCTTAACCAGTGGCCCGACGAGCTGCCCGACAAGACTGTGATCGTTCTTTCAGCTCTTGATGAGCTAGTGCCTGTGGGGGATGTGAAGGAACTGATGGAGCACAGCGGCAGGGCGCACGTTCTCATCCACCCCACTTACCGACATGCACAATTCCTCATGTCACCCACCTGGCAGGCCACAATTTTGGACCGCATCGCCAAGGTTTGTATGTAGTGTGTGCGGTGAGCAGTTCAACTAATGTTGACAACGGGAGGGAGGGGAGGAGCGGCCCCGAATTTTTTGTGTCAAAATTTTGCCAAGAATAGGCAGGGAATACACGATTTGTGGTCAGTGGGTGGCTTGGACTGGTTGCGGTCGAGAGGGTTTGTCGTGATCAGGTTGCGCATCCTGGCCAATGGTGCAACAATAGTGTATGAGAACTGAAATTGGAGCGGAGGGCCCATTACCGGCCTGGAGAATTTAGTCGCCCGATAGAAGAAGGGAAGCGGAGTGTCTTGACCGTCATATTGGTTGTTACTTTGTTGCTCGTGTTTATGATGGACTCTGCTGTGCTGATTCTGTGTCCCTGCGGCATCTATCTGGATCAAAATGCAGTGATCCAGAAGCGAAACCTTACTGTTGGATTTATCTCCAGTGCTCATGCACAAAACCTCTTCCTGCCCGCACCCAGGTGTGTGTCGAAGGACGGCTGCAGTCCAATTGGAGCTGCTCCAAAATTGTAGGCTCGCGTGATGTGGACCATGCCGCAGGTTTCCATGTGCCTTCATCAGGTGATGCTTGTGGCGGCTGCATGTGCAGCGTGCTTTGCCATACTGTCGTTGTCGTGTGGTGAACACCCCGTGTTGTGACACGCAAGGCGCAGAAGGGGCATGCGTCTGGAGTACATATTCTGCAGAACTGAGCATCTTAAACATGGTTCCCGCACTCCGCGTTTCCCTGCACAAGTGATGATATTGCTGGAGCGATGCCAGCTGTAAGGAGACTCACATCTTTTGAGAAGAATGGCTGAATTACGACAACAGCATGGGGCACTGTCTTCAGCGGCACGGCCACCCTGATGGCACTTAAACTGCCAATGAGATGTCCCTTGCAGCTTTATAGGATCGACCAGTGAGGCACGACGGCCATTCCATCTTCCTACGACAGGCACTCGGGTCCCTTCACTAGGTGTTGAAGCTTTCAACAGTTGATGTGGCGCTTGGGTGCCACTAGGATTTCGTCCACCACAGCGGCGCATTCGCTCGCAGGCAGGCTTGTCGGGGACCATATTGTGTCAGCAGTGCTACGCTCAGCAAGGCCTCCAAAGTGTCTCAGTTGGCAGCCCCTGAGGCCGCCTTTGTGATCTATCGTGGCTTCAAGCATCCTGTTGGGCAATTCCTTGAAGACTTCCTCGACATGAAGAAATCATTGGGTAATTTGCTGACTCCTGCGGGCATTGACGTGAGGATTCACGTTAAGAAAGGGGAAGGGGTAAGATTGCTAGAAATGACAACGAGAAACGGGTCATACTAAGGGCACCACCTCCTATCGGGAGGTGCTTGGGGGACGATAGCATCAATGGGATAGTACGATCTACTTCTAAGTACGATGTATAAGCTGGCTGCAATTGATGGGCATCACCTACGTGGAGCACAGTGGTCATTCTTGGAAGCCAAGGGAAAAACAGCATGGAGGCCAAAAAGGCCATCAAGCACAGATGTTGGTGCCGCCTACCTGACACTATTCAGTGAGACTCACTAGCCACAACTGTGGGACTCCATAGTGCAGAATCTCCGGCCATCGGAGTGGCAACCCGTCCATTCGAAATCTCGCCACGTGCTGTGCCCAAGTGGTTCAGTTTCTCGCCCCCTAGAGAAGCACAGGCAGGCCTGTCACAAGCTTCTTGCCCTCTGGAAGCTTGGACCTTCAGTAGATTGTTCCCAGCGTGAGTCCTTCGAGAATGAAACAGGCAACGTAGTGCTTCCCTCTGTTGTCTCCAACCCATGAGGAACTGAGATTGGCAGGTCACCAGGGACCTGCGGGGCAAGGTGAGCGTAGCTACAAAGAGCCTGAGGAGATGCAAGGCACCTGGAATTGAGGATGGGGAATCGCTGTGCATACTTCAGGGAATAATCTCGATCATGAGCGGGAAGACCACGCCTGAACCTATAATGGAACGCGTCAAGTGCACACCAAGCCTTCCACGCGCTGCGTGACGGTGGGAGCGGAATTGACGGAATGTAATGGAGTGAATGTGTTTAAATCGGGAGTAGGGCCATTGGGAGGGAACTTTGGACGGCCAACGGGAGTGTCCGTTGTGGGCACACTTGGATTCGGTGTGAATGACGCTGCCGCTACGCAAACTGGGTATGACTGGCTCAGTGAGAAGTGTTTGGCACAACTCTTAAAGTTGTGGCTAGCTTATGGGCAGCGACCCTTGTTTCAGGGCGCGGTTGGTGATAAAGTCCAGTAAACCGAACTGAGCACAGT
Source organism: Ostreobium quekettii (assembly GCA_905146915.1). NCBI lineage: Eukaryota > Viridiplantae > Chlorophyta > Ulvophyceae > Bryopsidales > Ostreobiaceae > Ostreobium > Ostreobium quekettii. The sequence continues at coordinate 69,151 of CAJHUC010001470.1, forward strand.
TTTGCACGGCTGGGAACGCAGTTTCGAGACGATCCATGCAAACGGGGAACTTGGGACTACAGGTTGGCGAAACGAGTGTGTGGCTATCGCGTTTTTCGCTCCCGCCCACCTCAACCCAGGTTATTGGCTTGAATTTTAATGTAAGGAGAGACAATTGGCAAACTGGTGTGACGGCACTCGAAGGTGTTAAAAGTGCAGAGTTTCTGCGTGTGTTTTCTGCAGTTTTAGAGTAGATGGTCAGGCGCCCCGAGTGTGCCCTCCTTACCCGAGTTAACGCAAAGAAGCAAGTCTATAAACGGGTGGGCAAGGCCCCCCGAGATTTAAGGAGTGTCGCCAGTTGCGGGATTGTAGCAACCACGACCCAGCGCCATTGACCACAGCCCGGTTAAAGCCGTGTCAGCAGTGTGTCAGCCGTTGTCGGCAGAGCACGCGTACGGCAGTCCCGGTCCACAAACGGCCAGCACATTCCGGGAAAACTTCGGGATTGGGAGCCTGCAGCCTCGGGGTGTGCTGAGCGCAGCTCCGACTGATGGTGGCTCCAGGCACAAAGGGGGCCCGCTGCTTGAAGCTTTGATGGGGCATCGCCTCTGAGCCACTGAGCGCGCCTGCTGCCTGCGCACCGGGCGTGTGCCCACGTTGGACGGAGGTGAGCCGCGCCGGCGAGCCGCGGGAGCCGCTTGGCAACGACCACAGGCGCCACCTTGGCGCCCGGCTCCAGGAGTGGCGCTTGTGTTGCTCCAGAGATGCGCGGCGCCGGCATGTCCGCTGGGGGCTAGTTGGCCCATTCATGCCGCGGCATTCAGATGCCAACAAGATGTCGCATTTCTGCGGATGGACACATTTCGTGACGCCAGGGGCTCACACGCGGCCACTGTCTTTCCGCACGGCCGGCGCGTTTTTCAGAGCGAGGCAGGACGAAGGGGAGGGGCGTGAACTTGCCCGGCGCAGTGTTGCGACGCAATATGCGCTTTACATTCGAAGGCGCTCCGTGGCTATCCCGCCCGGCCTCCAGCTTGTCCAAGGTGCCACCGCCAGCGGCGTGGGCATCGAAGCCGCGGGGTGATGGGACCACAACACGGCGGGGCGCAAAGGCCACGCTGGCCTGCTAGCGGCCTCGTAGCGGGGGCGGCGTTAGAACGCGGGCCCGACACCATGAGAGGTGGTGGTTGTGTGTCGAGGGTGCACGCGGCGCCTCTGCCGTCCTCTTTTGCGTGGCGGCGCCGTGGGCCTGGGAGTCTTGTCTTGGCAGTCCGAGTGGTGTTGGTGTTACGCTGCCAGTGCTTGGCCCGGTTGCGGAGTGCCACCGGCCTGTTGAAGTTTTTCGTACCGATAGTCAGCGTCCAACGTCACCCACAGCCCCACGCAACACCTTCGGCGGCGAGCGAACCGGGGTGCAGCGCGGTGGGCGAGCGGCGCTGTATGCTACCCCGCGCGGAGCTTGCGCCTGTCCGGGACGCCTGTTGCGCCCCTTGCTGATGGGCTGTGTTGTTTCGCCAGAGACGGCCACTTGATGGACCACCTGCTCAACCTCCTTCCCGCCGAGGAGGAGAACAGCACCTGGCGCGTCCAGGACTGGCACTGGGACCCCTGCAAGATGGAGGCGGAGCCGGTGGAGCGGCGCCCTTCATCCTCCCGCCGACATAATCGGGGCCCAGTGGTGTGCCAGGTGGATGGATGTGGGGCGGATTTGTCCGGCCTCAAGGAGTATCACCAGCGATACAAGATTTGTGAATACCACCTCAAGGTGTCGTCCATAGTGAAGGACGGGGCGCAGCAGAGGTTCTGCCAGCAGTGCGGCCGCTTTCACGGGCTGTCGGAGTTTGATGGCGTGAAGCGCTCCTGCCGGGCGCGCCTGGAGCGCCACAATGCCCGTCGGAGAAAGAAGTCGGACAGCCAGACGCCCAGCGCGAAAATCAGATCGGTGGGCCATTGCAAAGACGAGAAGACGCCGGTGAGCTCCGGAGAGTATGACATGGACGTCGAGATGCACTCCGCACCGGCGGGCGAGGGCGCCAGTCTCAGTTCGGGTGATCGCCGGGGCCAGCCTTTGCCTCACCTGTTGCAGATGCCACACGGCCCCACCAAAGGGTCGCTGATTGAGCAGTATTTCTACAACGACGAAGATGTCTCCATGGCGCCGGAGGCTCCCCGCGCTGCGGTGGAGGCCCTTCAAGTCGACCTGCCCGCCGCAGAAGTGCGCCAAGAGGCCGACCCAGTGGCGGAGGTGTTTAGAAATTTCGCCACCAGCACGGAGGCGCGCGACCTGTTTGCGGCACTGGCGAGGAACGAGGGCCAGGGGCATCAGAATGCTACACTCGTGACGCTGAGTGAGGTGCTCTTTCCACCAGCCGAGCGTGGCCTTGCTGGACGGCCGTTGTCCATGCAGGCCGTGCCCAGGCCTACAGCTTTCGTGGGGCCCACTATGGTCCGGTCTGGCGTGGGCGCAGAGTACCTCACGGCAGGCCCCATGTCCCAGGGGATGCCGCAAGGGATACTGGTGCAGGACGTAGCCAAAACAGAGGACACACGAGGGGTTCTACCCGATGAAAGGGCTGATTTGCAGGGAACAGCGGCCGACTCAGTGGGGCCTGGTGGCACTGTGCCGTTTGAATTGGTGAACCAAGGAGGCTCCTCGGCATTTTATGACAGTCTGTTGAGGTTGACGTCACTGTCTGTGAAAGTTTTTAACTGCACACCAGGCAACCTTCCCGCTGCATTGAGACGGGAACTCTTGAATGCAGTGAGAGGCGGACTTGTTCCAGAGGGCTACATGAGGCCAGGCTGTGTTCAACTTACCCTGGATGTAGCTCAAGAGAGAGCCACACTGCTCCTGAATGACTCTGTCAACCAAGTCGTCAGCAGAATGGTGGAGGGAGAAGATGAGGTGTTTTGGAAGAATTATCATCTGCTGGTGAGGAGTTGACAAGAACCCCCAGGGAATGAACGACTTTTTTGCCGATAATAGCTGCTTCTCTCTCAAAATCCATGCTGAACGCATTAAGTGCCATTGTGGCATTGCCCTTTCCGCTTATATTCTTGTGGTGCTTGCTTTGCTCAGGTCCAGCTGGCAGACCAGGTGGCCATTGTTCGGGAAGGTGCTGTCATTCACTCCTTCTGTCGAGAAGAACAGCCGGATCTATTCCCGACTGTCCAGAGGCCCAGCCCATTGTGCATATTGAATGAGCCAGGGAAAAAGTTCACTGTCCGCGGGAAGCGAATTTCTGGCTTGGAGGACACTCTGCTGTGTCGTATTCGAGGTGTGGCAGCTCTGCTGGAATTTATCCCGTCAGGTTATCTGTTCGATTGCGAGGATTGCGATGTGGTTGTGGATGGAGTCTTTTCCCAGGGTGGGCCCGGCATGTGTGCTGCATGTAATGTTGTTTCACCTGTGTTGTCTTGTCTATGCGCATGCACCATTTCAGATGCCACTGCAAGAACTGTACATAGTGTGCCTTATTAAATTGTGACATTGCATGGCTGGGAACTTTTGTTGTTTGTGTGCGGGGCACTCCCTGTGCTTCTCTACAACTCGTGTGACAGGACAGAGACAGAGGGATTGGCAGTTTGTGCAGTTGGCTTGCTGGATGAATGCTCTCTGTGGTATGTTTTGCGATGCTATCCAGGTGAACTGTTTTATTGGTGCTGCAACGTAGGGTGCGTCAAAATGCTGAGCTGTGCACAGAGCATCGGCCTATGGTGATTGCCAAATGGTGTACAAACATGCATGGTTGATCAAGTCGTGGCAAAGCACACTTTTCTCAGCAGGACAAGTGGACTCCAGCATGTGCTCCTGCCCTGTGTCTTGACTAGACCACTATGCATGTACCATTTTCAGTTGTGTGGAGGTGCCATCACGTCCAGAGCTCATTTTGTTGCTTGAATTGCACCATGTTCACCAGGTCGCTACGTCTCCATCGATGTGGACTATGACGCTCATAAGGACAGGGACGATGTTGAAGCTGTCGAATGTGAGATTCTGGAAGATTGTCCAGCGGGGGTACTGCGAATTGAGGCTATGCACATGGGAACACTGAGCAGCGGGCCACGGGTAGGATGCTGAGAAGTTGAAATACCATTTACTTTGGGGAAGTTTGCATTTGTGAGATACCTATGATGGCCTTGACTGACTGCTGGCAACAACCTGTTTATGGCATTGTGTCCATGGTTGGCTTCATTCTTAATTGGAAGAACAGGAAGGGGAACACTTGGGTAAAAGTGCAGGCAGTGATTGTAGCCCTTGAGCTATGGTGCCAGGGAAAGCCCTCAGGCATATTGTTTCTGGCTGGAATGGGCTGTTGTGTTGGATTGACCACATGCACGATGTGGCTATCTGCATTGCACTCTTGACAACAGGGTAGTAATTGGCGTGACAGTGACCGTACCGCACTTTAGACAACGCAATACAATGCATAGCAATGAAAGTTGCTATGCATTGTATTGCATTGTCTAATTATTCGGTGCCGCTGACATTAAGATGTGCTGTCTGTGCTAGGTTTTGCTGACAGCCAACGATCCAGAGGTTGTGGCTGAGGTTTGCTCGCTGGAGATGGAACAAATGCCAGGTTAGTTCCATTGGCTTCAGTGTTGCATGGCCTGATGTGTCAGATTTTGGGGCTCCAGCTGCCATTATCTGCTTTAACAGGACTGCTGGACAGGTGTTGAAAGACTGTGCTGTGTGCGCTTTTGTTCAGATGAGTGCCTGGATTCTTTCCTGCACGACATGGGCCGCGTGCTAGAATTTCGAGAGTGGGTGCTAGCTAGATATGATGTCTCCAACCCTGCTGCCACAACTGGAGAGGTGGCGAGCTGGGAGTACACTGTGGAGGAGATGGTTGCCATTGTCCACACCGCACGACGCCTTGCAAGTTTTGCACTGGAAAGGGACTGGACAGCGGTGCCAGAGACTGTCTTGCCAGTTGCATTGCTGGGGGCAGGGTCTGTGGCAGAGGTGACTTCCTTGTGCAAGGCAGGTCGATCAGACCTTTCTGGGTTGATGCGTCTTGCTGTAGAATCAGAGAAGCACTGTCTGGTGAGTGGCATTGGACTGCTGTTCCTGTCTTGTCCTGTGCCTTCCTCTTTGGTTGTGTTGTCCTGTGCTGTGCATGCATGTGAACATCCTACGGTGCCCATGCCATTCTCAGTGGTGTGGCCAGTGCTTTGAGCTGCAACTTTATCGCAACAGGAGTGCAAAGCCCAAGCTGAAAAGCTTCGCTGCATTGCAGGTGCACTTCTTGTGGGCATGGGCTGAGCAAGCAGGCTGCCCATTGGCAGCAAGGTCACTTTCCGACAGTAAAGGGGGCCCCGAGTGTCTGCTGCCATTGTGCCCAAGTGTCCAGGAGACTGTAAAACAGCATGGCCCGGGCAGCCATGCTCTATCTGAATCCAAGCCACATTCCCAAGTGCAGAATGCCTGTTGTGCTTCTCAAATGGTGGACGAGCGTGCTCTGTTGGGCCTACAGTCAGGTGCCGAAGAAATCTGCAGGAGAGAGTTGTTGCAGCAGGCAGCACTGTTCAGCTCTGTTGCCGGAGCCAAGACCCCTGGCATGGCAGCGGATGGGCTGCCTTGCGCTGACCAACATCAGGGCAATGTGCAGGATGAATGCAGTGCTGCCCCAGTCATCAACAAGCCCATCGATTCAGGAACACTGAAGACACCTGCGCTGCACAGTATCAAGGATCGCCACCAAAACAAACCTGGCATTTCCATCCCAGCATCTGTTGAGTGTGCACAGCTTGGCAATGATGGCAATGATGGCAGTGCAGCGCGTACACCACTGCAGGATTACAAGAATCGTGTACCAATCAGAGTTGGCAAGGGCTGGGTTATGAATAATCACCGAGAGAAGAAAACAACTGAAACCATCTGGCAGTTTGCTCGCAAGTCTGCATGCTTGCTGTCAGCAGGCACCATTCTCGACAGCTTGGAACAGACAGGCTGCAAGAGCATAGGAACGATCTCCTGCTGACAGGACACTTGTGGCGAATGTTCCAGTCGTGGTGTGGGTTTCTATACCAACAGTTATGAGCTGCACGAACAGGATGCCGTTCTGTCTTGGAATGATTTTCAATAGCGGTTGAAGTCATAAATTGTGGCAAAAGGGCGATGTCATGCTCTCAACAACTGCCAGTTGAAAGCATTGGGGTATTTAGGTCGTCAGTTTTTACCCTTTGTGCGGCCATGTCAGCAATGGTGTGTTGCATTTCGACCTTTGCCTCAACGGGTACGACAGCAGTACTGGTAAAGTGTTGGTGAGGAATGCAAGGATGGCGTTAAGTGGTGGTGGTGAAATGGACAGGTGGCTCAGGAGAGTGGAGGGTGGCAACACAGGAGAATGTGATGGATGGTTTGCGAGATGTGTTGTGTGTGCGCAAGAATGGGGTTAAAAGAGCATGACAGTAGAAGTGTCAAAAACGGGGAGTTGGATGTTGTGGACAATAATGAGGACTGCATTTGTTGCGGTCTGTTTACCATTATGGATGATTCGTAAAGACCCAATAACGTGTGGTCGTTAGCTAGTTGAAACATTGTGCAGGTGTGGTTGGGGGGAAATAAGGCTTGTCAAAGCACCATAATTGCATGCCCTCAGCAGTTATCCAAAGCGGGGCAATGGAAGGATCTGATTGACTGTTGTGATGCCAGGTTTGCTAGTCGATCCGCGATAGTGCAAGGCTACGGGTCACTGACAGTCCTGGATCCGAGCGTTGTGGTGCTCTCTTCAAAGTGTTAGGTATTCTCTTTGTCACGGCATGTGCTGCTTTCTCAGCTGCACGTTTGCCAGCACTGGGACCAGCTTGTAGATTTTATTGATAAAGCGGCTTTCAGGTGGTAGGGAGGTCTTTTGTCTAATAATATGAAACTAGTGCAAAAATGTGTATTTGTGGGGACAAGTTAGGGCATGCCACAATAATTTGCACATGCCAACAAACAAATGGGTGGATGGTCAATGTCTATCATTGGCGACCCATAATATGTGGAGCCAGAACTCAATAGCGCAGCTACAGCACAGCAGGGAACCTTGTAGGAGATTTTAGGTAGAGCAGCCCTCCCTCAAAAGGGCACTGCAATGAGCGAATGATTGGCGACAGGCTTCAAACAAGACTGACCTGCTATGTGACGAACCTGTTTAATAGAGCCTCATCCCATATGAACTGGTTCGAGTGCCCAGATTACCTGCTTTCCATGTTGAAGTACTGACACTGCGGATTGTAGGGTTTAAACCCGTTTTGGACTGGCCTTGTCTGTTGCTAGTGCAGCCTAAAGACGAGGTCACTGTTGGGCTGGACAGCAGAAAGAATGAATTGCCGGTTGGAGATGGCGAGTTTGGTGCGGTGGGAAATGATGCGGCCACAATGTAGGGGGGGGGGCCGGGCGATGGTATTCGTAGTTGTGTTGGCCATTGCAGTGGGTCCAGAAAAGAAACCCACCGTTGGACAGGAGGTGATATGTGTGTGGAATGGAGAATACACGCTAAACACTCGGCGTAGTATTCGACAATGAAAAGCAAGATTGTGTATTTGTGTAAATGAGCTGTTCGAGTACCATGATGTTACAAACAGCTGACAAACACCGCCAGGAGGGTGTCTACGCTTGGGAACAGCAATATGGCTCACCGTCCAGCCATATACGCTCAACGAAAGTCACTAATGACACAGCCACTATTACAGCCCTGTCAATCGCCCAGCATTTCTGAGCGTTCCGCTCCTGCACTTTTACCAACTTAGTTCATAAACACTCACAGGACAACGAGAATCACCACAGCAAGTAAATTCATGCCCAACAGGATACTTGGGGTGTGGTCGAGCGCTGCCGAAGCGAGGCGCAACCCCAGAGCTGAACTTCGTGTTCAAGTTCACCTTAGCCGTTCACATACAACGAGAAACATGCAACTGCTGACCAGCTCGACGAGAGGCACGAAAATACACACTCAAACTGCGAAACGATGCTCCACACCTCGCTCAGTAGCTCAGTATGACGAGCGTACTGACCATTCTCCAGATGTCTCAAACCGATGTCGTCGATGCTCGTTCCTTGCGGTCCAGCGCTGCGCTCCACTCACTCGCCAAGCAGCGGACGATGAAGACGGGTCGTTGAGTCGACGAAGTCAGCGCCCAACGTGGGCGCGCGCGGGTCAGTCGGTCAACGGAATGGGAATCGAGCTCGGCGTCGAGCTATGGGTATGTGCAGCGGTGCACAACCCCAAGGACAATTGACCCGGAGGGTCAGGAGGCGAAGGCACACGGAAACGAAAGTGCTCGTTACACAGCTGCTCCCCTTCGACCACGTTCGACCTCCACACACTCACAGCACGACCGTTTTCAACAGAGCACCCGCCGTTCAGACCGCCAGAACCAAAAACGGACGGGTGGGGGGCGGAGAGAGAGGGGAGAGGGGGCACCCACACCCCAAACACTCCCTCCTAAATACCCCCGCCAGCTCCAAGGGCACTACACTTCAGTGACCCTTGGATAAACAAACAGACACATCAAGGAAAAGGCCCCAGTACCCCTTGTACTCCTCAGAAGTTCCCATTGACCTTCTCCAAGTTGACCCTTTTCAAAGGGTCACCCAATACAACCAAAAAAGTCACTTTTGACCACTACAATATTAATCAACATCCGTCAGCACCCCTTGGCAGCACCCCCATGAAGATGTACTGCTGTACATCTTCTTCCCACTCACGCTGCGATGAACTAATGCTGTAGGTTCCTGAAAAATCAAATTAGGGGGAATCCCCCTATCCAAACAAAAATACACCTAATGCATTTTTCATCCCATGTACACCCATCACACCCCACAATCCCGTAGTGGGTATTGTCCCCAGGCTGCCTAACCTATTCTACCTCCCTTTCCCCCATGTGCGACATGCGTGCCCTCAATTGAATTCCCTGCATTATCCAGCCTCCTTCCGGGCCTGGCAGCTCCACATCCCACTCAGCTGTTACGTAAGCTTTCCAACGCGACGCGGCGACCACCCTCCAGTACGCCCGGGTGGCGCGCTCCACCATCCCCACCGGCAGCCCCCCGTCTCCCTCGGCGAGGCCGCCCACGCACCCCTCTCTGGCCCACGCGAACGGCGCGGGCGGGCTGTCCGGGCCGTCGCGCTCGGCGGCCATCCAAGCATCCCTCTCGGAGATGCTCCAAACGCCCTCGCCGCGCCAATTCGCGGCGAAGACACTCCGCCGGAGCCGATCGCCCAACCGAACGTTGGGGATCGCCGCGACCCAGTAAGCTCGGACGGCAAACAGCTGGCCGTTCCGCTGCCTTATTCGCCACCGAGTCGTGGCATCAAAAGCGGAATGGATCCAAAAGAGGGGCGTTCCGGGGCCGGAGGCCATGGCCCATGCCTCCGCCCCACCGAGCCCATTGCGGCACGCGAGCACCACTTTGCCCGCTTCGTCCGGGCCGACCAAAGGCTCGCCCGGGCCCCTTCGTCCTTGCGTGCACGGATCCACAAATATCCCCGGAGGGAGAGAAAACACCGCTCCGCCATGGAGCATGGCGGAACCGGAGGGTCCGCCCACACCGAATGCGAGCACGTTCGACCCGCCTGCGGAACGTGGGGATGCTTCGGCCATGGCGAGGGAGGGCTTCCGACGGTCCCTGCACGGTCGGGGAGGCTGGGGTGTTGCGGCGCGCCGAGCAGGCCGGGCACAGTGGGCGTAGGCGGGGTGCAGGCGCAACCCGCGCGGACCAGATGCAGGGGGGCGCGGTCACGTCCGACATACGGTACATTACACGAAATATCAAAAGGGCGGTCTCCCGTACAGGTGCAAAACCACAAAGTACTGTTAGCAGCCGCACCCAACGTCCCATCACGCCTCACTGGACCCCTATACCCTACCAGTACCTGTCCCGTCAAGGTCCTAGGATCTTTTGCAATAGTTCAGGTCCATCCAAGGACACCCCCTACGGTTCATGGTCTCCTCAAAAGAGTTCAGGAATTGGCCGTTTTTCCCTCTGAAAGTCACTCAAAAGGCCCTTACAAACCGGCCAACCTCTCACTCAGGGTCCCTCACCACACGCCCTGCACACACCGTGCCTCTTTTTCCCCGGCTAATAGTACTGGACAATCTACCATAATCACATACTAAACCCAATTCTGTACACCAAATTCCATCACCGTCAAACTGTATTGTATCCCGTCAGCATGCGGCTCCAGCTGACTAGTTTTCGCCCTTTTCCTTGACCAGTTCACAGCCCAGTCACAGCCGTCCGTGCTGCCCGTAGAGTGCTCTTCAATTGACGTCATTGTTGCTCATTCTGGACGGTTCTGATGAGCGGCATTGCAAAACAGCGAGATGGAGGACATCTCAGCTGTAAATGCATCAATTCGTGTGCACTGGAGAGAAGCTGAGCGTGCATACGTTTGCCTTGATCATTCAGCAGCTGCATGACCGCTAAATGTAACCGTATGTCATGCGGTTCAATGTGATTTCTGCTGAGCACATTGACCTTTCCTTTCTCTACGGTTTTCTCTCGATTACAGTGGTGGCCATTTACTTGGGCAGAATGGACTGTAATCGAACAACGCAATAAGAGTTATATACTTGTTCGGGTCGCCAATTAATGGGGCTCATCAAAACGCTAGCAAAATAATGATATCACTCAGCTGGCGACCCGTGAAGTGCAGATTTGGTGCAGAGGGGATGTCGAAAGCCTCAGCACGTTCGCCATACTGATGATCACCCAGTAGGTTGGTGCTCAATGAGGCAGAAAACCCAAAACATCAATCAGGAGTGCTCTAGAATTTTCTCGCAATCCAAGCCCAAGGCACTCAGAATGCAGGGAGATGACTTTGATGACAAAGACAGATGATGGCAACAGTATCATACGCCCAAAAAGTTACTGTAAAACTGTTGAGCACAACACCAATACGTGGCAGCGCATCACACGGAGACACATGAGTCAAACATGCCCTGAATACGCCTTGGAATACTGAGGAGCACCTGGGTTGCCACTGGACAAGTGCGTTTGCTTAGGAGCTGCCCGCCTGGCGATCTGCCATGAATCATGGGGATCACAGAGGCAGGATGGGCACGTGGAGGCGTCACGCATTTTTTTGATGGGAATATGCCCCGTGGAGCATAACGTGGTTGCTGACCGCGGGAAGTGTGGTTGTTTGGTGGGAATGTGGCCCTTTGGGCACCACGTTGTGACTGATTGTGGGCAGCGGGGCGTCTTGGTTTGAGTTGTGGTGAAGCGGCAAGTGTGGCAGAAAGATTCCGGGCATCAAAAGAGCGTCTCTTTGGAACGGGGGTATTTTCCCAAAGGGGCGCGGACAGCGAGGGGCAAAGCTTGTTCGTTGAGTGCACCCTCAACTGCTGTGGTGCTGAGGGTGTCGACATGGCTCAGCTGCCCGTTTGAGGGTGACTTTACTGCGCTATCTCCGGGGACGACGGCCAGAATAGACCGCCGTTCTTTGCATACTATAGAGTTATAATATAATTCACCCAT